>JAKSZT010053820.1:589658-883009 GCA_026826555.1 Tolypeutes matacus
GAAGGAAGGAAGGAAGGAAGGAAGGAAGGAAGGAAGGAAGGAAGGAAAGACCGACCCAAGGACTCTCTGCCTGTAAAGTAACCTTAGAATAATAATGAGCTAAAGAAGATGATGATATGTATTAGTAAGGGTTCACCAGAGAAACAGAAGCAATAGTATATTTATAATGAAGAGTTAATTATAAGGAATTGGCTCAGGCAAATAGGCAATTGTGGGGCTAACAAGTCTAGATTCCGTAGAGCAGACCAGAGGCTGGAAATTCTTGTAAGAATTGATATTGAAGTCTTGAATTCAAATCTGAGTGTAGTCTCCTTCTTTTATTTGGAACTCTTAGTTCTTTGCTTTTAAAGGCCTCCAACGGGGAAGTGGCTGTGGCTCAATCAGTAGGGCTCCCGTTTACCATATGGGAGGCCCCGGATACCGAACCTCCTGGTGAGGGCAGGCCCGCCCGCACGGCGTGGTTAGCTGACCCAGCGAGCACAAGCAGCAAGACAGGGATGAATGAATAAATAAATAAAAAATCTTTAAAAAAAAAAAATAATAAATAAATAAAAAGTAAAAATAAAGGCCTCCAACTGATTGGATGAGGCCCACCTACATTATGGAGTGTAATCTCCTTTACTTAAAGTCTATTGATTGTAGATGCTAATCTCATCTACAAAATACCTCCACAGCAACACCTAGGTCAGTGTTTGACCAAATGACTGGATATCATAACCTAGTCAAATTGCAACACAGAACTAACAATTACATGATAATTCATTCATCATTCTATAAGTGTTTACTGAGCACCTATGTATGTGCCAGGCATTGTTCTAGATGTTGGAGATATAATAGTTTCAAAACAAAGTATCTGCCCTCACATACCTTAAGCAGATATATTCAATAAACAAATAAAATGGCATTAAATGTAATTCAGATAGTGCTAAGAAAAACTAGTAGTAGTTCACAGATTAGGTCTCTGGGAAGTGCACTCTGAGAAGGAGTTTAGCATGTATGATGTTTATATAGAGAATACTTTTGGGATCACACCTGTGGAAAGAAAAGGAAAAGGATTGGGCAGAGGGACAAATCAAGTTGAGAGACAGGTCCCATGATAGCCTCAGTCACGTGGCACACCAGGGCTAAAAGGGCCCATCAGATTGCCCCCTGTTGGGCAGAAATGGTCAGCCTTTCTACTTCACCCCAGTCATTGGATATGGGCTACCATGAGAAGGTCCTAACCCTGGGCAAGTCTGCTCTGTAGCTGAGGCAATTCCTGAAGGTAGTGACACTGAAGGCTGTCTGATATCAGCACTCCCAGCAGCTGGAGCAGCAAGTTCTTTGAAGGGGCATCTGGGCTGCATATCTCCATGTCTACCACACAGAGTATGGGGATAGAGACAGATGGTGATGGGGAAGCTGTTTTGGGTAGGGTGATTAGGGAAAGTGTTAGGGATGGTCTCTCTGAGAGGTGACAGCAAACTGAGTGAAATGAGGGAGAAGCCATGCATTACCTGAGGGAAGAATTTTCCAAGCAAAGAGAAAAGTGAATGTTAATGCCCAGAGGAGGGATTGTTCTTGAGATGTTCAAAGAACAGCAGAGAAGTCAGTATGGCTGGAATGCAGTGAACACAGGGTGAATGGTAGGAAATGAGCAAGGCACAGATCATGTAGGGTCTTGAATTTTATGTTTAGTGCTATAAGAAGCCATGGGGAGCTGATGTGGCTCAAATGGTTGGGCGTCCGTCTCCCATATGGAGGGACCTGGGTTCGATCCCCGGGACCTCTTCGTAAAAATTAAAAAAAAAAAAAAAAAGAAGCCATGGAGGTGAGATAACCAAGATGATGGAGTAAGATATACCAGAGTTCCATTCTCCCAATTTAAGCAACTAATAAAAACTGGCAGAACATCTTTTTCAGAGCTCCAGAAAACAGTTAAAGGATTGCAGAAACTGGGTGAGTGCAGAATCAAGAAAATGGCAACTTAAAACCAGTAGGAAAACCTTGTGATGCCATTGCTGGCCCTCCCCAACTTGGTGCAGAGCCAGCCTGCACTTCAGTGCAGTCCTTGATCCTGGGTTCCTGAGCAAGAAAAGTAACCTCTAGATACATACTGGGGTACATGTATGCCTTTGCCAATCTATCTGGTGGCAGCCTGAAGGACTGACCCAGGACTCATCTCTTTTCAGAACTTGCCCTGGAAGCAGAAGCAGCTTGTGGGGGTAGCCAAATCAGTGTAAGAAACAATCAAATAACAGCAGTCTGGGGCAAAGAAACACCCTAGAGGAGAAGGAAAGACTATTTCAGAGGGATAAGAGAGTGTATTCATATACTTGTCAACAGGGGAATTCTTAAGGCCATGAGTACATACATGAGTTGGCTGCCTGTTCACCCTTTTGACAAAGTCCTTTGAGATGCAAAAGTGTTTAATTTTGAGGAAGACACATTCATCTATTTTTTCTTTTGTTGCACGTGCTTTGGGTGTAAGGTCCAAGAAACCACCACCTACCACAAGGTCTTAAGATGTTTCCCTACATTTTTTTCTAGTAGTTTTATGGTCCGGGCTTTCATATTTAAGTCTTTGATCCATTTTGAGCTGATTCTTGTATAGGGAGTGAGATAGGGGTTTTCTTTCATTCTTTTGTTCTCCCAATACCATTTGTTAAAGAGACTGTTTTGTCCCCTTAAGATGGACATGGTAGGTTTGTAAAAAACCAGTTGGGGAAGCAGCTGTGGCTCAATTGGTTGGGTTCCCGTTTACCATATGGGAGGTCCTGGGTTCGATTCCTGGGGCCTCCTGGAGAAGGCAAGCCAGCCTGCGCAGCACGGGGAGCTGACGGCCCGCGTGGTACAGTGAGCTGGCGCAGCATGATGATGCAACAAAGGGAGACAAGCAGACACAGAAAAATGCAAAAGCAAAATGGACACAGTGGGCACAAGCAGCAAAGGGGGGATAAATAAATAAAATAAAAAGAAATCTTTAAAAACAACAACAACAACAAAAAAAAACAGTTGGCTGTAGAGGTGAGGGTTTATTTCTGGACTCTCAATTCTATTCCACTGATTGATGTGTCTATCTTTATGCCAATACCATGCTGTTTTGAACACTGTAGCTTTGTAATATGTTTCAAGGTCAGGCAGTGAAACTCCTCCCATGTTGCTCTTCTTTTTTAGAATGCTTTTGGCTATTTGGGTGCACTTTCCCTTCCAAATGAATTTGGTAATTGTCTTTTCTATTTCTGTGAAGTAGGCTGTTGGAATCTTGATTGGTATTGCATTGAATCTATAAATCAATTTGGGTAGTAGTGACATCTTCATGATAGTTAGTCTCCCAATCCATGAAGCTGGAATGTCTTTCCATTTGTTTAGGTCTTCACTGATTTCTTTCAGCATTGTTTTGTAGTTTTCTGCATATAGGTGTGTACTTCTTTGTTTAAATTGATTCCTAGATATTTTAGTCTTTTTGTTGCTATTGTAAATGGATTTTTTCCTATGATTTCTTCCTCATATTGTTCAATACTAGTGCACAAAAACATTACTAATATTTGCATGTTGATCTTGTATCCTGCCACTTTGCTGAAATCATTTATTAAATTGAGTAGCTTTGTAGACATTTCAGAATTTTCTAAATATACGATCATGTCATCTGCTAATAGTGAGAATTTTACTTTCTCTTTTCCTATTTGGATGCCTTTTATTTATTTTCTAATTCCTCTAGCTAGAACTTCTAGTACAGTGTTGAATAACAATGGTGACAGTGGGCATCCTTCTTGTTACCGATCTTAGAGGGGAAGCTTTTAAGTTTTCCCCATTGAGTTTGATGTTGGCTGTGGGTTTTTCTTATATGCTTTTTTTTTTTTTTTTTTATCATATTGAAGAATTTTCCTTCTATTCCAATCTTTCAAACTGCTTTATCAAGAAAGGATTTTGTCAAATGGCCTTTTCTGCCTTGAGATGATCATGTGGGTTTTTTTTTTTTTTTTCCTTCAATTTATTAATGTACTATTGATTGATTTTCTTATGTTGAACCATCCTTGCATACCAGGAATAAATCCCACTTGGTCATGATGTATAAGTCTTTTGATATGCTGTTGGATTCGATTTGCAAGTATTTTTAGAGATTGGTCTGTAATTTTCTTTTCTTGTAGTGTCTTTATCTGGCTTTGGTAATAAAGTGATGTTGACTTTATAAAATGTGTTGAGTAATTTTCCCTCCTCTTCAATTTTTTGGAAGAGTTTAAACAGTATTGGTGTTGGGAAGCGGCTGTGGCTCAATCAGTAGGGCAACCGTTTACCATATGGGAGGCCCCGGGTTCGGTTCCCAGGGCCTCCTGGTGAAGGCAATCCCGCCTGTGTGGCGTGGTTAGCTGACCCAGCGAGCACAAGCAGCAAGGGGGGTGATAAATGAATAAATAAATAAAATCTTTAAAAAAAAAAAAAAACAGTATTGGTGTTAATTCTTTTCAAAATGCTTGTTATAATTCACCTCTGAAGCCATCTGGCCCTGGACTTTTATTTTTGGGAGATTTTTGATGACTGATTCAATCTCTTTAAATGTGATTGGTTTAAGTTCTTGTATTTTTTTGTAGCGTCAGTGTAGGTTGTTTGTGCATTTGTAGGAATTTTTTTTTTTTTAAAGATTTATTTTTATTTATTTATCCCCCCCCACCCCCTTACTGCTTGTGCTCACTGTGTCCATTTGCTTTTGCATTTTTCTGGGTCTGCTTGTCTCCCTTTGTTGAGTCATCTTGCTGCGTTGGCTCACCACACAGCATGGGCTGGTTTGCCTTCACCAGGAGTCCCTAGGAATTGAACTCGGAGCCTCCCATATGGTAAACAGGAGCCCAACCAATTGAGCCACAGTCGCTTCCCCATTTGTAGGAATTTGTCCATTTCGTCTAGGTTGTCTAGTTTGTTGGCATACAGTTTCTTATAATATCCTCTTATGATCCTTTTTATTTCTGTGGGGTCAGTTGTATCTTCCCCTTTTCATTTCTGATTTGTATTTATTTGCATCTTCTCTCTTTTTTTCTTTGTTAGTCTAGCTAGGGGCTTGTCAATTTTATTAATCTTCTCAAAGAACCAGCTTTTGGTTTTGCTGATTTTCACTATTTTTTTTGTTCTTAATTTCATTTCTTTCTGTTCTAATCTTTATTATTTCTTTCCTTCTGCTTGTTTTGGGATTGGTTTGCTGTTCTTTTTCTAATTTCTCCAGTTTTTCAGCTAGATCTTTGATTTTAGCTCTTTCTTCTTTTTTAATATAGGCGTTCAGGGCTATAAATTTCCCTTTTAAGACTGCCTTCTCTGTGTCCCATTAGTTTTGATAAGTTGTGTTTTCATTTTCATTTGTCTCAATATATTTACTGATTTCACTTGCAATTTCTTCTTTGACCCACAGATTATTTAGGAGTGTGTCATTTAGCCTCCACACATTTGCAAATTTACCTCTTTCCTGTCTATTATTTATTTATTTATTTTTAAAAAATATTTATTTATTTATTACTACCCCCCCACACCATTATTTATTTATTACTACCCCCCCACACCATTGTTTTTATGCTCACTGTCCGCTCTCTTTGTCCATTTGCTGTGTTTTCTTCTGTCTGCTTGTCTTCTCTTTAGGCAGCATTAGGAACCGATCCTGGGACCTTCCAGAGTGGAAGACAAATGCTCACCTCAGCTTGCATCACCTCAGCTCCCTGGTCTGCTGTGTCTCTTATTGTCTCTCCTCTGTGTCTCTTTTTGTTGTGTCATCTTGCTGTGCCAGTTCTCCTTTCGGGCCAGCGCTCCGTGGAGGCCAGCAATCCTGCACGGGCCAGCACTCCACGTGGGCCAGCTTGCCTTTACCAGGAAGCCCCGGGAATCGAACCCTGGGCCTCCTATGTGGTAGACGGGAGCCCAAATGCTTGAGCGTCCTGTCTATTATTGATTCCCAGTTACATTCCATTATGCTGAGAAGGTGCTTTGTATAATTTCAATCTTTTTATATTTATTTAGAGCTGCATTATGCCCTAACATGTGGTCTATCCTGGATAAAGATCCATGGGCACTTGAGAAGAATGTATAACCCACTGAGTTTGGGTGCAACGTTCTGTATATGTCTGTTTGGTCTAGCTTGTTTATCATATTTTTCAAGTTCTCTGTTTCCTTGTTGAGCTTCTGTCTAGTTCTATCTAATATGTGAGTGGTGTGTTGAAGTCTCCAGCTATTATTGTAAAGATGTCTATTTCTCCCTTCAGTTTTGCCAGTTTGTCTCATGTATTTTGGGGTACCCTGGTTAGGTGCATAGATATTTATGAGTGTTATATCTTCCTAGTGGATTGTCCCTTTTATATCTCTCATCACTTTTTTGCATTTAAAGTATGTTTTTTTCTGATATTAATGCAGATACCTCTGCTCTTTTTTGGTTACTATTTGAGTGGAGTGTCTTTTTCCAAAATTTCACTTTCAGCTGGTTTGTATCCCTGGGTCGAAGGTGAATCTCTTGCAAGCAGCATATGGATGGCTCATGTATTTTTATCCATTCTGTCAGCCTATATCTTTTGATTGGGAAGTTTAATCCATTCACATTCAATGATATTACTGTAAAAGCATTATTTACTTCCATCATTTTATTCTTTGGTTTTCATATGTCATATCTTATTTTCATCTGTATTTTTACTCTTTTAGTTATCCTTTCTTTTATACTCTCCTCCAAGCTTCTCTCTCCTGTTTTTTTCTTTCAGGCTCTAAGGCTTCCTTTAATAGTTCCTGCAAAGGTGAATTCTTTTTTATGAACTCTCTTCATTTCTGTTTGTTTGTAATGTTTTAAACTCACCTTTATATTTGAAGGACAACTTTGTTAGATAAAGAATTCTTGGCTGGCAGTTTTTCTCTTTCAGTATCCTAATTGTATCATACCACTGTCTTCTCATCTCCATGGTTTCTGATGAGAAATCCACCCTAAGTCTTACCAGGCATCCCTTGTATGTGATGATTTGCTTCTCCCTTGCTGCTCTCAGAATTTTCTCTTTATTTTTGACATTTGACTTTCTGAGCAGTATGTGTCTTGGAGTAGGTCTGTTCAGACTTATTCTGATTGATGTACACTGTACTTCTTGAACATGTAAGTTCATTTCTTTTGTGAGAGTTGGCAAATTTTCAGCTACTATTTCCTCAAATATTCGTTTTGCCCCTTTTCTCTCTCTTCTCCTTCTGGAACTCCCATGACATGTATGTTGTTGCATTTCATGGTATCATCCAACTCCCTGAGCTCCTGCTCAATTTTTTCATTCTTTTCTCTTTATTCTTTTCTCTCTTTAACTTTAGCTGTTCTGTCTTTTGTATTATTCATTCTTTCTCCTATCATTTCAAGTCTACTGTTGTATGCCTTTAATGTGTTTTTGCTCTGACCTATTGTGTCTTTCATTTCCATGAGCTCTGTTACTTCTTTATTCAGGTTTTCAAATTCTTTTTTGTGCTCCTTCAATGTCTTCTTGATGTTCTTTATCTTTTTAGCCATATTGTCTTTCAATACATTAATTTGATTTTGGAAATTTGTATGCATCTCATTGATTAGTTGTCTCAAATCTGGTGTCTCTTCTGGAGCTTTGATGTATTCCTTCTCTTGGGCCATTTCTTCCATTTTCTTAGTATGGCTCATACTGCTGATGTCTAGGCACCTGATTGGCATGATGAGTTACTGAGATGCTCCGTTTCTCTCTCTTTTATAGGGATTTAGTGGCAAGAGGCTGTGTGTTACTGCTATTCTTTGATTCTTTGTTCAACCTATTTTGGTTCTTTAGGATTGTCCCTGTTAGTTGCTCAAATCTGGGCCAGACCTAGTAATGGGTTGCAGGCCTGCTTCCTAGGTCCTTGGGGAAAGAGGCTGTAAAGGCCAGAATAAGCCTTATTTACTTTTTTTTCTTTCTTGAGGCACTGGGGGCTGGGAATTGAACCTGGGACCTTGTATGTGGGAAGCTGGTACTCAACCACTGAGCCACATTGGCTCCCCTGAGTTAGTTTTTTTTTGTTTGTTTTGCTTTTTTTTTTCTTTTTCCCCCAGTAGGCATTGGGAACCAAACCTGGGGCCTCCCATGTGAGAATCAGAATCAGGCACTCAGCCACTTGAGCCACATCTGTTCCCCACTTACTTTTATTTTATTTTATTTTATTTTATTTTATTTTATTTTATTTTATTTTTATTTATTTATTTTTTTAAAGATTTTATTTATTTATTCATTTATCCCCCCCTTGCTGCTTGTGCTCGCTGGGTCAGCTAACCATGCCACGCGGGCGGGCCTGCCTTCACCAGGAGGCCCCGGGAACTGAACCCGGGGCCTCCCATATGGTAAACAGGAGCCCTACTGATTGAGCCACAGCTGCTTCCCCCCACTTACTTTTAATTTCCTCATGCGTACTTCCTTGGTCTGCCAGCAGATGGCACTCTTTGACAGCTCTCTCGGTTCAATGCCTGGTGGCACTATGTTTGCTGCAACACAGACTGGATCAATGTGACAGAGGTTCGGGCTTGGAGGATAAAAGCCTCATAATTCCAACTTTCTAAGAGGTAGCTCTCCAACCTTTGCTGGCAGCCCTCTCTCTTTTCCCAGGTAGGAACTAATTCCACTCCTCTCTGCACCCTCAACAGCCAGTCCAAGTCAGTAGAGTGGGAGATTGAGAGGGCCAAATCTCTTTTAGTCCCTTGCCAGCTCCCAAGGCAAACAATAGTGTGGCCCCACCCCGCCTGGAAGGGCTCATGGGACATAGCAGACCAAATTTGTGGGTCCGAGAAGCCGAGTTAATCTTGGGCTGTGTCCTCTCTTTCCCCTTTCCTGGGGAGGTGGATCCTTGGGGCCCTCTTTGTCAGTAGCCCCTGGCCCAGAGGCCTGAAAATTCAAAAGTGTTTATAGGGTGGGGGAGGATGCCAGAATTGGCATCTGAGGCTTTTAACTGCCAATTTTTCCATTGCAATTCTTTTCCTTTGCCCCTCTCTCTTCTGGGTGGTGTCCAGTCCTCCCCTGGTGTCCTAAGCCCTAGAAGATTTTTTTCCAGACCATTTCTGTCTTTTCTCTAGCTATTATTCTGAGAGAAGAGAGTCCCATGTCTTTCTAGTCTGCCATCTTCCTGGAAGTCTTTTGCTCTTCTTGAGATATTTTGTTAGAAGGGCTTAGATCTGAATGAGAGGACCAACCAATACAGAGCCAATCTGCAAAGACTGGTGCACTGGGGGAACCTCTGGAATCCCTCTGGTCCTCTGACTGCTGTCCAGGGTGTTGCAGCTTCCAGAATGCCTGTTTACTTGGCTTGGTAGAGCCTGACGGGCACTAGCCTACTCATGTACTAAGGAACACAGGGCCCTATAAAAAACTGTCTGGCCATCATAGTGGTGTTCCTGGGTGTACTGTCCCTCTCTGGCTCTTGCACTGGTACCCTGGAGGACGTTCTCATCATCATCTGCAGTCATGCTGGTGTACTGGGAACCTTCCAGCCATCAATATGCCCTTTCAGTTGGGAACTGAGTTCTTCTGGCCAAGTACCTACTCCGGTGCTGTGGGAACAAGGGTCCTTCCAGCAACAGACCTCATGCTTTGGGCCTGGGGTCTCTTCTGTACATTGGCTTTCGTATTTGCTGGTGTCCTGGCCACCCCTTCTGCCACTTCACCATTTAAGCTGTGCCACAAAGGGATCTCCTGACCACCAGCCTGCTAGCCTGCTAGGCTTCTGATGACTCTTGTTCTTGTCTACAACCTTCTGAGGGCCCTAATAGCCCTTGATGTAATGATTTCTGACCCTGTGACCTGATTTAGATGGTGGTGGCCCCCCCAAACCTGGCTGCCCAGATTTTTGACTGAGCCCTACCATTTGATGCCTGTGGTAGGGCTGTTGGCAGGTGCTAGAATTTCACGGAGGGCTGTAGGCACCTCAGTGGCTCAAGAAGGATGGTGTATGTGAATGTGAACTTGGCTATCTCCACCTCAGAGACAGGCAGATCCAGAGTCCTGGCACAACTGCTTTGTCCCAAGTCAAGTAAATGCCACCTGGTCTGACCACGACTGAGCAAGATTTGGCAGGTGAGCTAAGTCTCAAAAGTGGCAGAGGTTCCCCTCAATGTGGGACATGACTCCCGGGGATGAGCCTCCCTGGCAATGAGGGATTAACACCAAGTGCCAACTGGGAACACAACTGGAAAAAGACCTTGAATAAAAGGGGGAAAAGGTAAAGACAAATGAGTTCAAGTGGCTAAGAGACTTCAAAGAGAGTCGGGAGGTTATCTCAGAGGTAACGCTTATGCACACCTCCGTAGGCGCTCATAGAACATCAAAGTGCATATCACCCCACACAGAGGGGCTCCTGAGAGCTCTGGAGACACCCAGGTCCTATATAAGGGGGGATAGCCCCAGAGACTGACGCCTTATCAGTGGGCTCTATTTTGGAATCTGTGCTCCTGAGAGTGACAGAATTGGACTCAAATAAGTCCTCCCTGCACAAGGTTCATCAGTCCCTTCTATTCAAACTTATATGTGATGCTGGAGTTTTTAGGTATACTTCCAGAGACTGGAGCCTCTAGCCTACCTATGTGCCAGGTGTGCGTGTAATCTCGGTGGAGCTGCAACTCCTTCCCTACAGCTCAATGGACTCATCCAAGTCACCAGGCGAGGAGACAACGATGGGCAACGGCCAGCCCAGGGAATGGAGAGGGCCGGCATGTGCAGGCAGGATCACCCCACCCACCATATCCATGGGATATAAGCCCTCTCTCACTTGGAGGTGGAGTGGACATCACCATCCCAGTCCCCTCAGGGTTGGGGGAAGAACTATGGACTAGAGTAGACTTGATGGTATTCTGTTGTACACATATGGTGATTCTAGCAATGGAAGAAATTATAACAGTGAGGTGGAGCCAATGGCCACTGGACACTTTCGGGGCAGGGAGGGGATGTGCAGTTGAAATACAGGGGTTTCTTCGGGATTTGGAGGTTGTCCTGAGTGCCGTTGTGGCAACGGATGTAGGCCATTTTTTAAATCAGCACACACCATTCAGAACTGTGTGGGAGAGAGTGTGGTCTACGATGTGAACTGTGGTCTATGGTTGCTGGCAAGGCCCCAGGATGTGTAAGTCCATTGAGGGTGATGGGCCACACTTGTGGGAGATGTTTGTGTGGGATGTGGTAGGAGGTGTGGGAGGTGGGGAACATGGGAATCCTGGTAGGTTCCGTGTAATATTTTAGGTAATCTAAACACCTCTTAAAAAAAATATGTATATATAAAAATAACATTTTTGTAAGCAAAGGCACATATATGCATATATATTTGTATATCATTTTACAAATATTGGTATGTATTGTGAAAATTTTGATTTTCACCCACAATTAAAAAAAAAAAAAAGTGGCAGAGGACAGGTCAGCAGCCATCTGGTGGGCAGTCTGCCTGCTACGAGACCTGGAAAGAGGAGTGGCCAAATGGCATTTGGTCAACTGGGACTGCCGAGCAACCTTTGGAAAGATGTAATGTTAATTTATAAAAAGCTTTATATATATTTATATATGGTGTGTAAAAGGTTCTCTTAATTTTTCTATAAAACATTTCAAAGACAACTTTAAATTCTTGTTTTGCTACATCTAGGCTTCCAAATCTAAAGTGGTTGCAGACATATGATAAAAAAAAGTAGAGTTAGAAAATTACAGGTCTCATAAACGACCTTTTGTAAAAATCAAACCAAACCAAACAAAAAACATAAGAAAGATATGTCTTCCGGAAGTGACTTTTGAAATTGGAATCTTTAGATCACCACTAGAAGGGACACCAGGAGTGACACATGACCACATTTGTTCAGTGGGTTAAAGGAGGTGCAGCAAAAGGCCTTGAGAAGAAAGAAAGAAAAGGGTTAATATTTAGAGGATGTTTTCATATTATTACCATTATTCTGTGTGTGCATTTTATTCTCCTACTGTATACACAAGTTGACAATTGTATGTTCTTTTTTGAAACACCTCGCTTTTCTACATACTCTGAAATGCACAAAGTATGTTGAAAGTAGAGGTAGTAAAATAGCACATTGTGTTAATTTTTTTGTTAAAATTCGTATGAAATCTTATCTTTTGGGAATGAAATTGCTAAACCTCTTCTTTGAGCAGTACTCTTTGTGCTTGTGCACTGGGTTGGACGAGGGAGGAGAAGACAGTGTCTGGGCTTTATGGCAATGTCACAGTTGGACAGTTTCAGACAAACCCTAGTGCTCTATGTCCTGTGCATGTTGTTTTGCTGTGTTTATAGTTCACAATGGACAAATGAGACCTACTGCTGCAACATCTTGTATCTAGATGTTTAAGAGGTTGCCACTGTGTGAGTAAAACTAGCACATTCGGTTAAAGTTCATAGGAAAGCTTGTCTTCTGTAAAATAATTTGGGAATGAATTTGTTCAATCCCCTCATCTATACTTGTTCACTGGATTGACAATGAAGAGGAAATAAGGAGGATATGCTTGAGTGCCCAAATGCTCAGATTTAAACAGCACCTCAGAGTATAACCTTCTCTACACGTATGCAGTTTTGTTTAATGGCTCTGTATATAAAGTGGACACATAAGTTCTTATTTGAGATAGCTAGATATTCTAGATGTTTAGAAATGACCAAGGTTTTAAAAGTAGTGGTAGTAAAAGGCGAAAGATTTATACGATCTGAAGAGTATAAATAACATTTTTGTAAGCAAATACACATATATGCATATATATTTATATATCATTTTGCAAATGTTTGTATGTATTGTGAGAATATTGATTTTTACCCATAATTAAAAAAAAAAAAAAAAAGTAGTGGTAGTAAAATAAGACTTTTGAATAGTTTTAAAAATATTGCTGAGATATATTTTCTTTGGAAATGCAGTTGTTAAATCAGTTCTGTGAGTATACTATCTGCATTTGAGATTGGGTTGAAGGAGTTTGGAGGAGAGAATTGCAAAGGGAAGATATTTATTCCTCACTACTGTGTATATAGTTAACAATGTTAAGTAGATTTTTGAAATATCTAAACTTTTTGAAATATCTAAACTTTCTCCCTGTTATGGGATGTACAAAGTATGTTAAAAGTAGATATAGGGAAGCAGCTGTGGCTCAATCAGTAGGGCTCCCGTTTACCATGTGGGAGGCCCCGGGTTCGGTTCCCGGGGCCTCCTGGTGAAGGCAAGCCCGCCCGCACGGCGTGGTTAGCTGACCCAGCGAGCACAAGCAGCAAGGGGGGGATAAATGAATAAATAAATAAAATCTTTAAAAAAAAAAAAAAGTAGATATAGTAAAATAACAAATTATTTATTTTTCATTTGCCAAAATTCATATGACATTGTCTTTTGGAATGAAATGGTGCAACCTCCTCTTTGAGCAGTACCTTTTGTGTTTATGCACAAGGCTCTATGCCAGTTTGTTCACAGTTGGACAGTTTCAGACAAATGCCTGCCCCTTATGTTCTGTGCAAGTTGTTTTATTTTGTTGGTTTATAGTGTTTATAATGGCCAAACCAGTTTTGATTTTACAACCTCTAGTCTTTCTCAAATTTACAAAGATTACTAGTTATGACAAAAGTATTTAGTAAACTATTTTTCTTCATTTTTTGTTAAAATGCATATGAAAGGCTGTCTTCTGAAAATGGCTTTGTAAATAAAATTGTTAAAATCACCTCTTAACATTCAAAGGCTTATACTTCACTGGGTAGATAGAGGTGAAAAGGAGTAAGAGGAGGAAATTTTCTAAGCCAAAATGTCCCTATTTAGAAGACAATCTCAGATTGTGGCCTTTGTTACATGTATGTAGTTCATTCAATGCTATTGTGTGGATTGAGGCACACATCTAATATTTATGGAAACGAACCCGGGAACTCCCAGATGGTAGACAGTAGAAAAATCGCTTGAGCCACATCCTCTTCCCTTTGCATTTCTTTTGACCATACTATATGAATGCATTGTTAAACAATTCAATGGAAACACCTTCTTGTATTATTTTAATAGTATAGATTTGATAGTGAATTCTTTTAGAAGCATTATATTTATTTTGTCTATTGTTTTATGTCTCATTTTAAATCGAGCATTAAGAGAAGGAAGTATTTTAAATGTAACTCTGCCAACATCTTTATCCAAGGGCCTTTGTCATTTTTATTGTTTAAGCAGTTTTTGACCTTGAGAAAGGCAGGACTACATCCTAAATTCATTGAGTTGGTGTAGTATATTCTTGGTTATCAAATAATCATGGAGACAACCAGCAAGATGGCAGCAGAGTAAGGAGCTCCTAGAGTCAGCTCGTGCTACAGGACAGTTAGTAATAACCCAGAGCTATCTAAAGTACCTATCTGGGGGCTCCAGGAGACCAGAGGAGCAGCCTGCAACATCCTTGAAAGAATGGAAGGAGGAGACTGTCCATCTGCAGAGAAGATTCGTAAGTAGAGCACTCCATGCCACAGAGACCGATGCCCATTCTCCACTGGTGGCACAAGCTGCCTCAGGAGCTATTCCATGGCTGGAGTTGGAAGCTCCATTTCCCAAACACAGGGGAAGGGAGAGATGGTTGGGCACCAACTTCAGCTACTGGTTGGTAAATTCGGCTGGCTAAAGTATAATCGTAATAACAACTGAAGTTTGAAACTGTCCAAGTCAGAAAGAGGCCAGTAGCTGCCATTTTAACTCCACCCCCAGCATGAGGGGAAGCGAGGTGGACTGAAAATCACAGTGCTGGTAGGGACTGGCTTCTTTCCATCCAGATTGGATTGCAGCTCTAGCCTAAGCCCCAGCCCCACTTCCTGCAGGGAGGAAGTTGAGGGTACCTGCATCAGCCTCTCTGGGAAAATACAGCCACTCCTTGGAGGCCAGTGATCATCCTACTACAGCAGCACAAGTGCCTCAGGAGCTATTCTGTGGCTGGAGTTGGAAGCTCCATTTTCCAAAAACAGGGAGAAGGGGATAGTTGGCCACCGACTTCAGCTACTGATTAGTAAATTTGGCTGGCTAAAGTATAACCCTAAGGACAGCTAAAGTTTGAACCTGTCCAAGTTGGAAAGAGGCTGGTAGCTGCCATTTTAACTCTGCTCCCAGCATGAGGGGGAGTTGGGCTGATTGAAAATTAGTGATGGTAGGGATTGGCTTCTTTCCACCCAGATTGGACTACAGCCCCAGCCTAGGCTTCAGCCCTGCCTCCAGCAGGGAGGAAGCTGGTGGGACATGCACCAGCCTCTCAGGGTAACTGCTGGTATATCTGGCTGGCAAAGACTCAATTGTTGCAAGTCTACTGGGGCAACTGTGGTCATTTTGGACCTACCCACATGGCAAATATTGCTCCCCACACCTGCAGCTCCATCCCCGCCCCTGGTAGGGGAGAAAGGGGTGTGAAGCTGCATCAGTCTCTCTGGGCAACTACAGACAGTCTTGGCCTGCATGACTTGGATTATTACACATGGCTGTAGCTCTGTCCCTACCCCTGGCAAAGGAGAAAGTTGGGAGAAACTTCATCAGTCCCATGGGCAATGTGGGCAGCTTGAGTTTCCATATTTTACATGACTACATCCTCAGCTCCTATTACACAACCAGCAAGGGAGAAAAGGCAAGAAAGCCCTAAACTAAAGAGAGAAATTGCACCCAGAATAAATACAACTAGTAAGCCAGGTGCCAAGACACCAACAAAAAATTATAATCCACACTAAGAAACAGAGAGATATGGCCCAGTTAAAGGAACAAGATAAGCCTCCAGATGACATAAAGGAATTGAGACAACTAATCATAGATGTTCAAACAAATCTCCTTAATAAATTCAGTGAGATGACTAAAGAGATTAAGGATATTAAGAAGACATTGGATGAGCACAAAGAAGAATTTGAAAGCATACATAGTGGTAGGTTGATGTGTGGGACCCCTTTTTGATATTATGCATGTTTGCTTTGTAAGTTCACAACTTTTACCATACACTTTTTATGTATGTTCATGTATAAATGATATAAAAATAATAATAGGGTGGGTTGGGGGAAAATACACCAAATGTAAGATACTTTGGTTAGTAGTAATATTCTGAGGATGCTTTCTCAACATTAGTTAAAAGGTATTAGTGGTAGGGTGAGGTATGAGAGCCCTGTATGATGTTATGCATGTTTGTTTTCTAAGTTCACAACTATTACTATACACTTATTGTTTATGTATGTTTATGTATGAGTGATATACGTCTATAAATTTTTTTAAAAAAGTAAAAAAAAATACAGTCATGGAAGGGAGCAGATGTGGCTCAAGTAATTGGGTGTCCACCTCCCATGTGGAAGGTCCCAGGTTCCGTTCCTGGTACCTCCTAAAGAAGACGAGCAGACACCACAACGAGCAGACGCTACAACTGGCAGATACCACAACCTCTGCTACGAGCAGACGCCATACCAGCAAGACGCTGCAATGAGCAGATACCACAATGAGCAGACGCTGCAATGAGCAGACGCCACAACCAGCAGACAACACAATCAGCAGGAGTGGAAGTGGCTTAAGCGGTTGGGCACTCGCCTCCCACATGGGAGGCCTGGATAAGGTTCCCAGTGCCTCCTAAAGAAGATGAGCAGACAACGAGAAGACAGAGAAGGGAGCCATCTCGGGGGTGGGAAGGAGAAAAAAAAATTTTTTTTTTAATTAAAAAAAAATTGTCATGGATTCGGGGATTTGAGTTGGTAAATATTATATGTGAAAAAGCATTATGCATATAGTACGATCTCAACCACATAAATATATGCTACCTTGTGTATATATAAACACACACATGTATAAGAACTAGAAAGTTATATCAAACTGTAAACTGCTGTGATTACAGATTTTTTGCATGTGTTCTTTGCTCCTTGTGTTTTTCAGTTTTATACAATGCACATATCAACTTTTTAAAGTTAATAAAAATAAATGTTAGCTTGAAAATTAAAAAAAAAAAGCGTGATTCAACTATCTATATGCTGTTTAAATGAGACTCATTGTGATAGGCTCATGTGTCAGCGTGTCCAGGTAATGGTGCCCAGTAGCTTGATCAAGAAAGCACTGGCCTAATTGTTACTGTGAGGACATTTCATGGACTTAAATCATTAGTAAGTTGATTGTATCCATAGCTGATTATATCTATAATCAATTGAGGAGATTGCCTTCAGCAATGAGAGATGTCCCATCCCATCAGTTGAAGGCCTTAAAAAAAGAAGTGATTATTTCAGCAGAACAGAGAGAGAATTTTCATCTCTACTTCAGCCAGCCAGCTCTTCCTGGAGAATTCATCAAGGACCTTCAATGGAGTTCCTGGCTTGCAGCCTGCCTTTGGATTTTTTAAAAAGAGATACCATGGATTGAACCCAGGACCTCATATATGGGAAGCAGGTGCTCAACCATTGAGCTACATCCACTCCCCAGCCTTATGAAATTTTAACTTGTGTATGTCCACATTCATGTGGGACAATTTTATAAAATCTCATAATATTTATAGATATCTCCGGTCAGTTCTGTTTCCCTAGAGAACCCTAACTAATATACTCATTTTAAATTCAAAGATCCAAGTAAGTTGAAAGTGAAAGGATGGAAAAATATGTCCCATGCAAACAGTAACCAAAAGTGAGCTGGAGTGGCTATACTAATATCAGATAAAATAGACTGTAAGTAAAAAACTGTTACAAGAGACAAATGATACTATATATTGATAAAAGGTTCATTTCACCAAGAAGATATAACAATTCTCAATATATACACACTTTACACCAGAGTCCCAAAATATATGATGCAAATATTGTCAGATTTGAAGAGAAAAATAGATTTTTCTACAATAATCATAGGAGATGTCTATACACCATCTTCAATATTGGATAGAACATCTATACAAAAGATTAATAAGGAAATACAAGACTTGGAAAATACTATAAACCTACTAGACCTAACAGACATACACATCACTTCACTCAACAACAACAGAATACACATTCTTCTCAAGTGCACATGGATCATTCTCTAGGATGGGCTTTGTGTTAGGTCACAAAACAAGACTCAATAAAATTTAAAAATATTGAATTCATACAAAGTTTCTTCTCTGAACACAATGGAGTGAAGCTAGAAATCAATAAAAGAGGGAGAAGAGAGAAATTCACAAATATATGGAAAATAAATAATACACTCTTAAACAACTAGTGGGTCAAAGAAGAAATCACAAGGGAAATTAGGAAATATCTTGAGACAAAGGAAAACAAAAATACAACTTAAGAAAACTTATGATATGCAGCCAAGGCAATGCTCAGAGGGAAATTTATAGCTGTAAAATGCTTACATTAAAAAGAAGAAAGATCTCAAATCAGTGACCTATCCTTATACCTGGCAGAACTAGAACAAGAAGGAACTATATCAAAGTGAGCAGAAGGAAAGAAATAATATAGAGAAGAGATAAATCAAATAGAGAATAGAAAAACAATAGAGAAAATCAATGAAACCGATCAATAAAATTGACAAATATTGAGCTAGACTGACAGAGAGAAAGATCTGAAACGAAAAGGGAAATACTACTACCAACCCCACAGAAATAAAAAGATTGTAAGAGTATACTGTGAACAATTGTATGCCAATAAATTAGATAATTGGATGAAAAGGACAAATTCCTAGAAACTAATTACCTAAATGGAATCAAGAAGAAATAGAAGGCCCCAACAGACCAATATCAAGTAAAGAGACTGAATCAGTAACCAAAAGCTTTCCGACAAAGAAAAGCCCAAGACCAGATGTTTTCACTGGTGAATTTTACCAAACATTCCAAGAAGAATTAACACAAATCCTGCTAAACTCTTCCAAAAACTGAAGAGGAGGGAACACTTCCTAACTCATTCTATGAGGCCAGCATAACCTTAATACCAAAGCCAGATAAAGATACCAAAAGAAAAGAAAATTACAGACCAATATCTCTTATGAATGTAGAAGCAAAAATCCCCAAGAAAATACTAGCAAACTAAATCCAACAGCACATAAAAAAGATTATATACCACAAAGAAGTAGGATTTATCCCAGGAATACAAAAATAGATTAATATAAGAAAATCGATTAATGTAATATACTACATTAATAGAATGAAGGGGAAAAAACACATAATTTTCTCATTGACACAGAAAAGGCATTTGACAAAATCCAGCACCCGTTCTCAATAAAAATTCTCAGAAAACTAGGAAAAGAAGAAAACTTCCAAAAAGGAAATCAAGAAAACAATTACATTTACAATAGCAACCAAAAGAATCAAGCATCTAAGAATAAATTGAATGAAGGATGGAAAGAAAACAGAAAACTACAAAATATTGCTGAAAGAAATTTTAAAAAACCCTAAATAAAAGGAAGGATATTCAACGTTCATGGATTGGAAGACGAAATATTGTTAAGGTGTCAGTACTACTCAAAGCAATTTACAGATTCAACACAATCCCAATCAAACTTCCACCTGCCTTCTACACAGAAATGGAAAAGCCAATAAACAAATTCATATGGAAGGGCAACAGACCCTGAATAGCCAAAAACACCTTGAAAAAGGACAAAGTTGGAGGAATCACATTTCTTGATTTTAAAATTTATTACAAAGCTACAGTGGTATTGGCACAAGGAGAGACATATAGATCAATCGAATAGAATTGAGAATTCAGAAATAAACTCACGTTCTTTTGAGAAGCAGTTTTGATATTGGAAAGAAGAGAAGAGAAGCAAGCTGTTCACCTGATCATCTACAGCTGACCTTGTGGAGGAAACAGGAGCTAAGCCCGGAAAGAAATGCAGCCCCGGGAAGAGAGGAACCCCAGAAGCCTGAACTCTGGCAAACGCTGGCAGCTGTCTTGCTCTAACACGTGGCAATGGACTGTGGTGAGAGAAGAAACTTAATGCTTTATGGCCTGGTATCTGTGGACTTCTACCCTAAATAAATACTCTTTATAAAGACCAACCCATTTTTGGTATTTCACATTAGCATCCCTTTGGCTGACTAATAGAGAATTTGGTACCGAGGAGTGGGGAAGTGCTTTTGTAATTACCAAAATGTTGGAACGATTTTATAAATGGGTAAGGGGTATTTTTTTGGAGGAATTGTGAAATGCTTGATGGAAAAGGCCTAGATCACTTTGAAGAGACTGTTGATAGTAATATGGACGCTAAAGAGACTTTCTATGATGCCTTAGAAGTAAATGATGAAACTATTATTGGAAACTGGAGGAAAGGTGATCCATGTTTTAAAGTTGCAAAGATCTTAGCAAGATTAACTCCTGGTGTTATATGGAAGACAGAATTTGAAAATGGCGAACCGGAGCATTTAGCTGAAGAACTTTCCAAGGTAAACTCGGAGAATGTGGCTTGGCTTCTCCTTGCAGCTTATAGCAAAATACTAGACGAGAGAAATACACTAAGGACTGAACTTTTGGGCAAAAAGAAAACAGAAACTAATTCTGGAACTTCCAAGTTTCTGGAAATCAAATTCCCAGATGAAAATGTCCTATTTGAAGACTTTACTGAACTTGGAACTCATAACTCAGAATTGAAGATGCAGTTATCTCGGAAAGACTTGTGGAAAGTCTTACTGTCTGATGGCTTGGACCCCTGCTTCCTGCATGCTAAACCAACAAAGTTTTTGAGAGAGCTGTATGAACAAAACCACTGTCAGCTTGGACAAAAGAGGACATGGAAAGGAGAGATTGAAGGAGAAAAAGCTTTAAGAAGAAAACCGTGGAAGCAGAGATCTGGGATTAAGACATCTCCTTGGGCCAAGAGAGGAGCCCCACCCATATATACAGAGAGGGTGAGTTTTCTCCAGCAGTTGAAGAGGGTGGATGTCCCCACCCAATGTTCAGGAAGAGTTTTGCCACCCCAGGGTGCAGGGAGGTTGGAGCACATTCCTCAAAGATTAGGGTGGTTAAGGTCAACACCCCATTGGTCTGAGAGGGGTACCTGTCCCCCATAGATTAGAGAAGGCCAGGTGGTCGACTCATGGCTCTGAGAGGGTTAAGCCTGTATGCCAAAGGTTAGGGGGAATGTTGTCTTCACCTCAGTGACTAAGGGGGCTAAGACTCTAACCCAAAGATTGGGTAAGGTGTGGCAATCACCCGAACACTCTTGGAGGGTGAGGTCTGGAGCTTGGTCGACACCCAGATGCTTGATGAGAGTGGAACCAAGAAAATGGCCGTTGGGCATGCCTGTGGAAAGGGTGGGTTCCCATGTGACCTCAAGGAAAAGAAAACATCTTCTTAAAAATGACTCTCAGACTTTGAAATCTAATGGAGGATGCCCTGCAGGTTTACTGAACTGTAGAGGATCCATGACTCATGTTTAACATCCCTATTTCTCCTTATGATATTGAAAATGTTTATCCTTTGTCTTTCCATTTGTGTATTGGAAGCACTTCAATGGTTTTGTAAATCTCAGAGGTCTACAGCAGATGGGACTTTGCCTGAAGACAAACTGTATTTCTTTAAAAATATGATTTTTAAATGATATGATTTTGTACTTGGATTGTTACTGATTTAAGTTTTTTTAAATATTGCAATGTATTTTTGGAATTCAGAGGGTGGAATGTGGCAGTTTGATGTAACTATGAATTCCAAAAATATAATTAAATCATGCTTGTAAACTGATCTGTGAATCTGGGCATGATTAGGTTAGGATTAGGGTGTTGAGCCCCACCCCTTGGTGGGTGGGGAATCGAATATAAAAGGCAAGGCAAAGGACAGTTGAAGCAGTCTTTTGAGAAGCAGTTTTGATGTTGGAAAGAAGAGAAGAGAAGCAAGCTGTTCACCTGATCATCTACAGCTGACCTTGAGGAGGAAACAGGAGCTAAGCCCGGAGAGAAACGCAGCCCCGGGAAGAGAGGAACCCCAGAAGCCTGAACCCTTGCAAACGCTGGCAACTGTCTTGTTCTAACACGTGGCAATGGACTATGGTGAGAGAAGAAACTTAATGCTTTATGGCCTGGTATCTGTGGACTTCTACCCCAAATAAATACCCTTTATAAAGACCAAAAAAAAAAAAAAAAAAAAGAAATAAACTCACATCTATGGCTAATTATTTTTGACAAGGTACCTAGTCTGCTCATGGGGAAAGAATAGCCTCTTCAATAAGTGGTGCCATGAAAACTGGATATCCACATGCAAAAGAATGAAAGTGGAACCCTACCTCACACCATATACAAAAATAAACTCAAAATGGATCAAAGACAAAAATATAAGAACTAAAACTCTAAAACTTTTAGAAGAAAATAGGCAAACATCTATAGGATCTTGCATTAGGCATTCGATTCATAGACTTTACACCAAAGCACAAGCAACAAAAGAAAAATCGGGTAAATTGGACTTCATCAAAATTAAAAATGCTTGTGTATCACAGGACACTATCAAGAAATTGAAAAGACAAGCTACAGAATGGGAGAAAATACTTGGAAACCACATATCTGATAACAGTTTAATATCCAGAATACATAAAGAATTCCTACAACTCAACAATAAAAAGACAAACAACCCAATTAAAAAATGGGCTAAGGACTTGAGAAGTCATTTCTCTGAATAAGGTATATGTGATGGTTAGGCTAATGTGTCAACTTGGCCAGGTAATGGTGCCCAGTTGTTTGGTCAAGCAAGCACTGGGCTAATTGTAATACAAGGGCATTTTATGGACTTTAATCATCAGTTAGTTGATTGCATAGATGGCTAGTTAACATCTACAATCAACTGAGGAGATTGCCTTCAGCAATGAGTGACTTCTCATCCAATCAGCTGAAGTCTTTAGGAAAAGTGATTTCAGCATTCAAAGTGAAAGTTCCTATCTCTTCTTCAGATAGCCAGCATTTCCTGGGAAACTCATTGAGGACTTTCATCCAAGTCCCTGGCTTGCAGCCTGTCCTATGGAATTTGGACTTGTGCATCCCTATGGTCACGTGAGACAATTTTATAAAATCTCATTATATTTACAAGATATCTCCTTGTTGGTTCTGTTTCCCTAGAGAACCCTGACTAGGGGCGGATGTGGCTCAAATGGTTGGGCGTCTGTCTCCCATATGGAGGGATATGGGTTCGATCCCTGGGACCTCCTGGTAAAAACAAAAACAAACAAACAAAAAACAAGAACCCTGACTAATACAATATACAAATGGCCAATCTCCACATGAAAAGATGTTCAACATTATTAGCCATTAGGGAAACACAAAATCAAAACCACAATGAGGGAACAGATGTGCCTCAAGCAATTGGGCTCCCATCTACCATATAGGATGTCCAGGGTTCGATTCCCAGGTCCTCCTGGTGAAGGGCAAGCTGGCCCATGCAGCAAACTGGCCTGAGCAGAGAGCTGGCCCACACGGAGTGCTGGCCCATACAGAGTGCTGGTCCACGCAGGAGTGCTGGCCTGCACAGGAGAGCTGGCCTGCACAGGAGTGCTGGCCTGTGCAGAGCTGGCGCAGCAAGATGATGCAACAAAAAGAGATACAGAGGAGAGACAATAAGAGATCCAGCAGACCAGGGAGCTGAGGTGGTGCAAGAGATTGAGCACCTCTTTCCCACTCTGGAAGGTCCAGGATCGGTTCCCAGTGCTGCGTAAAGAGAAGACAAGCAGACAGAGAAGAACACACAGAGAGCAGACAGTGAGTACAAAACAATGAAGGTGGGGGGAGAAATAAATAAATAAATAAAATAAATCTTTAAAAAACAACAACACAATGAGAGGGTATGGCTCAGTGGTTAAGCACCTGCTTCCCATATACAAAGTCCCAGGTACCTCCTAAACAAATGAATAAACAAACCAACAAAAAACACCACAATGAGATACCACCTCACACCCAAAAGAATGATTATTATTAAAAACAAAAGAAAAGAGTAAGTGCAGGTGAGGATGCAGAGAAATAGGAACCCTCATGCATTGTTGGTAGGAATGTATATTGGTGCAGTCACTGTGAAAAACAGTTTGGCCACTCCTCAAAAAGTTAACAGGGAAGTGGATGTGGCTCAAGCAGCTGGACACCCACCTACCACATGGGAGGTCCTGGGTTTGGTTCCCAGTGCCTCCTAAAGAAAATGAGCAAGACAGCAAGCTGACATGATGGGCCAGCGCGGCAAGCTGACGCAACAAGATGATGCAACAAGATGACGCAATGAGATGATGCTATGAGGAAATGCAACAAGGAAACACAATGAGAGACACAACAAGCAGGGAGCAGATGTCGCTCAAGTGATTGGGTGCCTCCCTCTCACATGAAAGGTCTTGGGTTTGGTTCCCAGTGCCTCCTAGAAAGAAGATGAGCAGGGGGCGGATGTGGCTCAAATGGTTGGGCGTCTGTCTGCCATATGGAGGGACCTGGGTTCAATCTCCGGGACCTCCCGGTAAAATAAAATATATATATATAGAAGGCGCATGGGCTGCCAGGCTCTGTGTGCCGGTGAGCCGCCAGGCCCCGGGAGCCATGCAGCAAGATGATGATGTAACAAGAGAGAGACGCAGGGGAGAGACAAGATGAGATGCTTCAAAAGCTCCGAAAACCAGGAACCGAGGTAGTGCAGATGGCAGAACACCTCTCTCCTACATCGGAGGTCTCCAGGATCAAATCCTGGTGAATCCTGGTGAAGACTGGAGAAGGAGGATGAGAAGAGATGGCAGGAAACAGACACAGAGAATTGCCCAGCGAATGGACACAAAAACAGCAAATGGGGAAGGGGGCGTTTAAAATGGATAAAGTAAATAAATAAACCTTTAAAAAAAAAAAAAAAGATGAGCAGACACAGGACAAAAGACACAGAGAGCACAGTGAGCACAAACAATGAGGAGGGTGGGGAATAAATAAATAAATAAGTGGAAAAAAAGTTAAACATGGAACTACCACATGACTCTGCAATCTCACTTCTAGGTATATGTCCAAAAGTTTTGAAAGCAGACTGTCCAACAGATATTCGTACAACAATATTCATAGCAGCATTATTCACAATAGCCAAAAGGTGGAGCCAATCCAAAAGCAGATGAATGGATAGATAAAATAGGGTATATACATACAATGGAATATTACTCCGTTGTAAAAAGGATTGAAGTTCTGATACATGTGACACCAAGGATGAGAACTTTGAAGACATCGTGTTGAGTGAAATAAAAGAACAAATATTGTATGACCTGGCTGATATGAAAAAATTAAAATCAGCAAACTCATAGAGTCAGAATCTAGAATATAGGTTACCAGGAGATGGGATGGGGTAGGGAATGGGGAGTTAATGCTAAAATTGTATGGAATTTCTATTTGGGTTGATTGTAAAGTTTTGGTAATGTACAATGGTGATGGTAGCACAACATTGTGAACATAATTAACAGCATTGAATTATATATTTGAATGCAGTTAAATGGAGAAATTTTAGATTATTTAAAAATAAAAACTAAAAAACAAAAACATAGAACTGTACAACACAAATAAGGAACCCTATTGTAAATGATGGACTATAGTTAATAGTAAAATTATAAAAATGTTCTTTTGTGAATTGTAACAAATGTACCACACTAATGCAAGGTGTTACTAACAGAGTGAGAATGGAATTTCTGTATTTTATGCATTATTTTTCTGTAATCCTATAACTAATTAAAAAAAAAAAGCATTCAATGTATCACACCAATGCAAGGTGTTAATAATAGGGTGGTATATGGGGATCCTATATTTTTTGCATTATTATTCTGTAAATCCACAAGATCTCTAATTTTATATATATATATATATATATATATATGGAATGAAGTTCTGATATATGCCACTACATGGATGAACCTTGAAGACATCATGTTTAGTAATATAAGGGACGGATATTGTATGATTCCATCCATTTGAAATAAGTAGAATATGCCAGGCATAGACAGAAAATAGAATACAGGTTACCTGGGGCAGAAGGAGTGGGTAGGAAAGGGAAGTTAACGTATAATGGGTTTCTGTTTGGGGTGATGGGAAAGTTCTGGTACTGGATGGTGGTGAAGGTACTGCAACATTGTGAATGGGATTAATACCACTGAATGGTATGCTTGAGAATGGTTGAGATGGGAAAGTATATGTTGTATATATTTCCATAATTAAAAAAAAAAAAAAAGAACTAAAAAGATAATGACAATTAAATGCAATACATGATCTTGGACTGGATCTTATAATGGAGGAGAAAAGACCCAAAAGGGCGTTACTGGGGAAGCAGATGTGGCTCAAGCGATTGGGCTTCTGTCTACCATATGGGAGGGTTTGATTCCCGGGGCCTCCTGATAAAGGCGTGCCAGGCCTGCGCAGATACCCAGGCCCACGCGGTAAGCAACACAGCAAGATGATGATGCAACAACAAAAAAGGGAGATGCAGGGGAGATTCAAGCTGAGACACGACAGGATCTGGGGTGGTGCAAGCGATAGGGTACCTCTCTCCCACATCGGAGGTCCCCAGGATTGAATCCTGGTGAAGCCTAGTGGAGAAAAATGAGAAGAGAAGACAAAAAAAGAAACAGATCACAGGGCAAATGGACACAGACAGCAAAAACAGCAGGGTGGGGAAGGGGACAGGGAAGGGGACGGGGGAAGGGGATGGAGGAGGGGGGAAGAGGGGAAGGGAGGAAAGGGCATTACTGGGACATATGAAAAATGGGGATATAGATGAAACGCTAATGATATAGCTCTCGAACTTTATAACTCTACATAAGAGAATATCCTTATTCTTAGGAAATGTAGTTTAAAAAAAATTTTTTTTTATTAAATTTAATTAATTAATTAATTTTTTAGAAAGTACCAGGTGAACCCAGGACCTTGTACATGGGAAGCAGGCACTCAACCACTGAGCTACATCTGCTCCCCTGTTCTTAGGAAATGTCCATGGAATTATAATTATGTGTCCAAGGAACATGACATATATAACTGGTGGTTTGAAGCTGTATGTACCCCAGAAAAACATTCTTGAACCTAATCCAGGGAGCAGGTGTGGCTCAAGCAATTGTACACCTGCTTCCCATATGGGAGGTCCTGGGTTCGGTTTCCGATGCCTCCTAAAAAAATAAAAAACAAGCAAAACAGAGAAACCAACTCAGGGGAGCCAATGTGGCTCGGTGGTTGAGTGCCAGCTTCCCACATACAAGGTCCTGGCTTCAATTCCCAGCTCCTAGTACTTCAACAAAAGAAAACAAAACAAAACCTAATTGGGAAACGAATGTGGCTCAAGAGATTCGGCATCCGTCTACCATATGGAGGGACCAGGATTCGATACCTGGGACCTCCCGGTTAAAAAAAAAAAAAAAACGACAAAAAACTAATCCATTCCTGTGCATGTGAACCCATTGTAAGTAGGACCTTTTGATGAGGTTACTTCAGTTAAAGGGGGGCCCATCTTAATCAGGACGGGTCTTAATCCTATTACTAGAGTCCTTTATAAGCAGAATGAAATTCAGACAGAGAGAGACAGACAGCCAGAGGGAGCAGCCAGAAGCTGAGAATCTACAGAACTGGAAAAGAAGGGAGAGACCAGGAGATGCCGTCATGTGTCTTGCCATATGACAAGCTAGGGACACCAAGGATGGCCTGCAGCCAGCCCCAGAATGGCACAGTCTTTGGGGGAGAAAGCCCCTCCTTGATGATGCCTTGATTTGGGCTTTCTCTTCTCAAAACTGTAAGCATTTCCATTGTTTAAGCTGACCCATTACATGATATTTGCTTGAGCAGCCAAAGAAACTAAAATAGCAACCTATTCTCAAATGTTTAGAAAATTAGTAGATAAATAGACAAATTATTTATAGATAGATGGATGGATAGAATAGCACAGCAAACGTGGCAAAATGTTAACCTTAGTGGATCTAGATATCTGTGTGTGAGAGATATGCTGGAGTTCTCTGCATGGGTTTTGTATTTTGCAACTGTCCTATAAGTTTAAAATTACTTCAAAATAAAAAATTTGAGGAAGAACAAAACTAGAAAATAAGTGGATGCAGAGAAATGGAACTCTGGTACATTATTTTGGTGGGAATGTAAAATGATGTGGCTGCTATGGAAAAGAGTTTGGCAGTTCCTCAAAAGGTAAACATAGAATTACTATATGACCCAGCAATCCCACTTCTAGGTATATACCCCAAAGAAATGAAGGCAGGAATTTGAACAGATACCTGTACACCAATATTCATAACAGCATTCTTCACAATAGCCAAAAGGTGAAACAACCCAAGTTTCATCAACATATGAATGAATAAACAAAATGCACTATATACATACCATGGAATACTATTCAATTATAAAAAAGAATGAGGTTTTGATACATGTGACAACATGGATGAACCTTGAAGCCATGATGTTGAGTATATTAGCCAGACACAAAAGGACAAATATTGTATTATCTTATGTGAAAACAACAAGAATATGCAAATTCAGAGACAAAGTAGATTACAGGGGCTGAGGTGGGAATGGGGATGGGGAGTTAATGCTTCATGGGTAGAGAGTTTCTGTTGAGGTTGATGGAAAAGTTGGATGGTGGTGATGGAAGCACAGCATTGTGAATAAAATTAACATCATTGAATTGTATACTTGAAAGTAGTTTAAATGGGAAATATTATGTTGTACATGTTACCACAATTAAAAAAAAAAAAAAGCCATTGTAGAGTTGAAAAAAGGGAAGTGACAAGATTTGGGTTATAATTGAAAAGGGATCACTTGGATTGCTTTTGTATGGAGAAGTGGGAACTAGACTGGAAGTAGGGAAAATATGTAGAAGGCTATTCTGGTATTTCAGAAAAGAGACATATTGGTTGGGACTAAGGAATGATAGCTATAGAGTAGAAGTTTGCAAATGGGACTAATTTTGACCCCACTCCCACCCCAAAGAGCATTTGGCAATGTATGGAGATATTTTTGGTTGTCATGACTTGGGGATGTTACTGGCATCCAGTGGGTAGAGACCAGGGATGCTGCTACAGGACCAGGACCCCTCCTACAACAAAGTATTATCCAGTGCAAATGTAAATAGTGCTAAGAGGTCTGAGCTGGAGCTACAAATGTGGGAATCATCCCAGGATAGGGTTTTAAATTAGTGGATTGCAAAAGCATGTAGAGAGAGAGGAGAGGCCGCCAGAGGACTGAGCCCTGCCAGAGTCTAACATCTAGCAGTGGGAAGAGGAGGAAGCTCCCTTAAAGGATGGAGAAAGGGCAGTCAGGGAGGTCAGAGAACCAGGCCAGGGTGGCATCCTGGGAAGCATGGCTGGATAAACTGTCTAATATTGCTGAGGGGTTGCAGATGAGGACTGGGAATTGCCCACTGGAATTGACAGTGTGGAGCTTATCAGTTACCTTGACAAGAGCAGTTTCCGAGGAGTCAGGAGAGAGGGAGAGGTAAAGAAGCAGAAATGGGGATTATGGACAACTCTTTCAGAGAATTGTGCTAAAAAAGGGGAGTTGGTAAGACCTCGGTAGCTAGAGGAGGATATGGGATCAAGAATGAAAAGATATTATATCACATTTGTAGGGGGAGGGGAAGGTCTAGAAGAGAGGGAAAATTGTTGATGCTAACCTCTGTTGAATGCTTACTTTCTCCTAGGGACTGTGTTAATCATTTAACATGGATATTTTATTTAACCCCCACACCAAGCCATTGAGGTACCCCATTTCACAGATGAACTGAGACCTGGAGAGGCTCAATTACATGGGCACTGTCATACTGCTAGTAAGTGGGAACTTAAATGCAACCGGGATGTCTGACTTCAAAGCCCATGTTCTCACTTTCTTTATCCAAATTTGTCTTCTCTTATTGCAAATTGTAACCACTGGCCAAAATTTATATCCACTATCATTTGTCTCCACCTTCGGAGGAAAAAAAAACTATTGCTCCTTCTGGGCTCAGTGGGAGCTGATCTGGAATTTGTATCTGCCTGCTTACCGCCCACCCCCTCTGCTTCCCGAAGAAACCTCTATCATAGGCCCTATCACACCCCCCTCCCCTATCCCCTATCTCACCCCTCCCCAACCCCATCCCATGTATATCTGTTAACTTACCAGTTTCCTGCAGTGGAGCAGGAGCTTCTCAAGGGCAGGGATTGTTTCTAATTCATCTTTCTATTCATGGCTGGCAGGACAGGGGCTCAAACAAAAAATATTTGTCAAAGCATTGAATGAATGGATAATTGAATGAATGCAAAGGGTATATTAGGAATGATGGAGGCCACTGGACAGCTGAACATGGGCTTTTAAATTTACAAGCAAGATACATACAAAAGTGCTGTCAAAATTCAGAGTGCAAAGGAATCCCCAGGAGTGGGGTATGGAGGTGAGGGTGCTTGCTAAAAAGTGAAATTTCCTGGGCTCCACCCCCAGAAATTCTATTCAGTAGGTCTGGGTAGAGTTCACAAGTTAGTGCAAGAGATTTCTTCCCTTTCCAAATGATTCCATGCAAAGACTCCATGTTCTTGCTACTGGGAGTTGAGGGATTTAGGAGATTTGGATTCTACTCTACTTTCTGCCACATACCATCATGGTAGGATTGCCAGATAAAATATTGCAAATATACTAAAAAAAAATTATTGTTTATTTGAAATTCAAATTTAACTGGGTATCCTGTGTTTGTATTTGCTAAATCTGACAACCCTATAGTTGGAAGACTGGATGCTTGGCCAAGCTACAGAACTCTATGAGCTTCAGTCTCTTTATATAATGGAAATTTGAGGCTTCCTGTTTGTCATGAGGATGAATAAGCTCTTTTATGCAAAGTGCTTAGCCATGAATGGTACATGGTAAATGCTTAATGAATGAACTACTAAATTACATAAAGTTTGTTTTTATTTCAATCTCTCTTAGAGCACTAAAATGTAATTGCTCAAATGAGATTTGCATGAGCTTCTCAGAAATGCATCCTATGGCCAATTAATGTGAATCTGGACTATCTGGAAAGGTGGCTGGGATGGTGAAGTGTGGAGGGCTCAAGTCAGTCCTGGGCACCAAAGGGAGGGTTAATGAGGAATATCCTAATTTACATTCAGCCACTAATGTCTCACCCAGATCTTGGAGTTTCCCCAAATCAGCAAACCGGTAAAAGAAGTATGTGATCCTTCCAGAAACCAGTAGGGGGAGTGTGTACATTTTAGGATAGAACTAGGATAATACAGCATCTGATCAAACTGCACCCGGTTCTGGTTTGCCACATTTGGAGAACAACGAGTGCCTAAAAAAGCTCAGGGGAGTGAAGTGGGCAAGGGGAGGGTCAGTGCAGTCCCCAGACCTCCAGGTGAGTCAGTTTATGGGCCCTGGATGGTAAGATATTGTGGCAAAGAGAAACCAGCACAGATTTGGGCATATACTGTGTGGAAGGGGAAAGAGACTTTGTATATTGAAAAACACCAAAAAGCCAAAAGCAAGTGACCGACCAGGAGAAAATATTTGCAAATTGTATAATAAAGAATTCCAGAACGTATAAAGAAGTGCCCAGGAGAGGACATTGCCATGTGACGGGAGGCAGCGATACAAGCCAAGGAAACCCAAGGATTGCGGCCAGCCAGCCCCAGAAGGCTGCCAACCCTGGGAGTAAGCCAGCCTTCTACTCTCTGAAACCCATGTCCCTGGCAGTGGAGTTGAAAACAGACATAAGAAGACCAAGGAGTGTAGCAGGCAAGAGGAATCTGCAACATCCCAGGATGGCTTCCCTTGTGATGATGACAACCCCTTATCCTTGTGATAGTGACACAGTACTGAAGGAAAAAAAGAAACAAAAGGAAGGAGAGTTTTACCTGGGAAGAAAAGTACTTTGGTCCCTTCCATGGCTGTAACCCAAGACCTACTTTCATCTTTCTCTAATAACTCCCATGTGGGACAATATAAGATGTATACTTATCTATAAAACAAAACACAGGGAGCTGAGGAGGCTCAAGTGATTGGGTGCTTCCCTCCCACATGGGAGGTCCCGGGTTCGGTTTCCCGAGCCTCCTAAAAAAGAAGAGAAGCGCACAATGAACAGATACAGAGAACAGACAGCAAGAACAAACAATGGGGGTAGGGGGGAGAAATAAATAAAAATAAATCTTAAAAAAAAAAAAAAAAGAACAAAAAAACACACAAACCAAAAAAGAAATATTAATAATTAAACCAAAGACCAAAAAAAAAAAAAAAAAAAAAAAAATCTAAAAGAAAAGTGGATGACAGATATGAAAAGACAAGTCATCTAAGAAATACAAATTGTCAATAAACATAAAATAAGGTCAATTTTTCATGCAACAAGGAAACACAAAATTAAAACAACATTGCAAGGGATTTCTGCCTTATTTTCCTAAGTTTATAAGGAAAAAGCCGGGAGGCGGCTGTGGCTCAATCAGTAGGGCTCCCGTCTACCATATGGGAAGCCCCGGGTTCGGTTCCCGGGGCCTCCTGGTGAAGGCAAGCCCGCCCGCACGGCGTGGTTAGCTGACCCAGCGAGCACAAGCAGCAAGGGGGGGATAAATGAATAAATAAATAAAATCTTAAAAAAAAAAAAAGGAAAAAGCCCTAATAGTCATTGAGCACCTGTTTTGTGCCAGACACTGTGCTATGAGTGTTTTAAACTTTAACTCAGCACTTAATCCGTAAAAGAACCCTAAGAAGTAGGAACAAACATTATTACCCAGGAGAAAGCTGCCGCTCAGAAAGGAGATTAGCAACTTGCCAGTTCAGCCAGCTGGGAATGGCAGAGCAGGGTTGGGATCGAGGTTTTTCTGAGTCCTTCCTCTCTCCACACTCATTTCCTAGGACCTCGATTTATACATCCAAAGTACTATCTAGTGCTTGAAGGTGGCACCTTGAAGAAAGCCCTGGAAGCTTCTTTTCAGGCAGCCAAAAAGGAAGGGGATAGAGTGGTAGATGGGAATTCTGTATTTTATGCATACATTTTCTGTAACCCTACAACTTCTCTAAAAAAAAAAAAATGAGGAAAGACAAAATAAAGAGGGAAACGGAAACCTTCGGCAAAATCGAACAGCCTGGGAGGGTGCCTGTGTTTAGGCAGGGTGTGGAAAGTGGGGCTTTCGGGACTGGCGAGACCAGGGCTTGGAACGCCAGCTGGGGAGTGGGGGAACCAGAGAGGGGTTGCATTTTAAGCAGGATGGAGTCTGGCTGGCCGGAGGGCTCACAGGCTGGGAGCGGAGGAATCTGTTTGTCGGTCCTCTGCATGCTGAGCTGCAATTCCCATTTCTAAACCTTTCAGGCCTGCGTCCGCAACTCCCTCCCCCATTCTCGCACCTGCTGGCAGCGGGGCTCCAATGAATGGACAAGTTCCATGAATTCTTGCCCCTTCCCCCACTTTTTACATAGCCGAGCCTTGGGACAAAAGGCGCCCGGGGTCTGGGCCTCCTTCCTCGGGGAGTGCCAGACAGCTGGAGCCGAGCTCCACACTGCACCATTTACATCTTTTACAGCCTCTCCACTCCCCCGCCCCACTCCACCCCGGACACACACCCACGGCCAGGGCCACACGGCCCTAGGTCCCAGGACCCTCCCCAGAGTTCCCCGCAAGTACAGGCTGGTTGCCCCTGAAACGTACTCGGGGCAGGGCGGCGACAGGGGTGCGTGTGGGCTCCGCCCTGGGGTCCACATCCCAGAAGCCAGGGCTGAGGGTGCGGATACTTTTCCGGGACAATACATCCCACCCGCCAAGCAGCAGCAACCGGAAGCTGGCTCCCTGTCTCTTTGTGCCCCTGACTCCAGACCACACGTGGTGGCTCTCCGGCCGGGTCGGATACTGGTCCCTATCATTCTTGGATGGCTCCCTAATCCAACTGATAAGAGCTACTATTTACTGAGCACCTACTGTGTGCCAGGGACGGTGCTAAGTGCTTCAGATCTGTTCCCTTATTTAATCCTCACAACAGCCCACGGGCAAAATAAGTATGGATGGATGAGGAAATAGGCCAGCCCCAGATGCCTCCATCAGCACCAGGATATGAGTCCAGGTCTTGCTCTGCACCCCGCCCCATGATTGGGCAACTCCTTCCTCAAACTCTCTTGCACAATTCCTCAGTCCATGCTGTTTACCTGTTTACCAACTATTTCCTAAATCAACAGGCTGTGGTCCTGCCCTTTCCTGACCCTCACTCCGGGCCCCATCTGTGCTCCTCCTGTCCTTCAAGGTGGCCTCGTGCAGAAGTCCACGTTTTGTGTCAAGTATTAGTGCAGCAGGGCTGGCCAGGTAAAGGGACAGTTAATTACCTCAGTGAGAAGCCTGTCACGACACAGGCCTGGCTCAGGCTTAGTGCTAGCTGATTCCTCCTCCTGCTCCTGCAGGCCGAGCCTTTGTCCTGGCCTATCTTGAGACAAAATAAGCACTGGTTGAGTCTAACAGGCATGTTTCACCTCTTCTGACAGCCTCCCAGAACTTCCAGCTTCCTAGGTGCTGGGCCAGCACATCAAAAGGCATCCTGCAGGGAGAGGTAGGGGACCACCCAGTACCCTGATCTCCCTGCCTCAGATAGGAAAGCCAAAATACAGCTGACCAAGGGGGTCTTGGCTTCAGTCCACCCCACCAGGCATCTGGCTCAGAGGACCCAGTGGATTCCTGTAGTCCCTTGAAGAGCTCAGAAGGCACTACAGCCACAATGATCCCATGCATACCCAGCAAACGACATCACAAAGGGCTTCATTTGTTCATTTACCAAAAATATCAAAACACGTAAATCTATCTATCTAGCTATCTATCTCTGTACTATGTTCTTTGACTAAGCATTTCCACTTTATGGATCATATAGAAAAGCCTGCTCAATCTGTGTAAATATGTTTACTGAAACATTGTTTATAATAGTGAAAAATTGAAAACAGCCTAAATGTCCAAATGCAAGGGATTGATTAAATTATAGTACATCCCTACAATAAAATATCCTGCAGATGCTAAAAGGTAAGAGGTAATTTTACATGTCATGACAAGAAAAAAGATCTATGACATATCCTTGGGTGAAAAACAAGTAGAAAAAATATAAATATCATTCCATTTTTGTTTAACAAAAAAAAAAAAAAAAAAAAAATCATCAAAATAGAAGGTAGTGCATCAAAGGACATTATCAAGAAAGTGAGTAAACAACTTACAGAATGAGAGAAGGTGTTTGGAAACCATATATCTGATATGGGATTAATATCCAGAATATATAAAGAGCTCCTACAAAAAGCAAACAACACAATTAAAAATTGGCAAAGGATTTGAGTAAACATTTCCCCAAAGAAGATATACAAATGGCCAATAAGCACATGAAAAGATGCTCATCATTAGCTATAAGGAAAATGCAAATCAAAACCACAAAGAGATACTACTTCACACCCACTAGAAGGGCTATTATTTAAAGAAGAAAAAAAAAGGAAAAGGAAAGTAAGTGTTGGTAAGGATGTGGAGAAATAGGAACCCTCATGCATTGTTGGTGGGAATGTAAAATGGCGCAGCTTCTGTTAAAAGACATTTGGGCAGTTCCACAGAAAGCTAAGTATAGAATTCCCATATGACCCAGCAATCCCAGTTCTGGGTATATACCCCAAATAATTGAATGCAAGAACTAAATAGATATTTGCATACCTATGTTCATAGAAGCATCATTCACAAAGCCAAAAGGTGGAAGCAACCCAAGTGTCCATCAGTGCATGAATGTATAAACATACTCTGGGATATTACTCAGCCTTAAAAAGGAATGAGGTTTTTTTTTTCGCTTTTGGGGCTTGGGATTGAACCTGGGACCTCGTGTGTGGGAAGCCAGTGCTCAACCACTGAGCTACATAGGCTTCCCCTAGTGGTTTTTCCATTAGTTTGCTTGTTATTTGTTTTGTTTTTAGGAGGTACTGGGCATCGAACCTGGGACCTTTTAAGTGAGAGGCAGGTGCTCAGCCCCTTGAGCTACGTCTGTTCCCCAGGAATGAACTTTTGATACATGCTTCAACATGATGAACTTTGAAGACATCATGTTGAATGTGTGAGCCCGACACAAAAGGACAAATGTTGTTTGATCTCACTTATATGAAATAACTAGAAAATAAAAATTCATAGTCAGAAATTAGATTACAGGTTACCAGGGGCAGGGGCAGGGAGTTGGGAATGCTTAATTGGTACAGGAGTTTCTGTTTGGAGTAATAGAAAAGTTTTGGTGTTGGAAATTTTAATAGAAAATAGAAATTTAATAGAAAAGTTTGGTGGTAATGGTAGCACATTATGAGTGCAATTAACACGACTCAACTGTATACTTGAAAGTGCTTAAAACAGGAAATGTTATGTTGTATATATGCTACCACAATAAATAAAAAGCAGATTTCCCCATTTTTTAACTTTTTATTGTACTAGTATATATATACAACTCAAATTTTCTCATTTTAATGACTTTCAAATGTACAACTCAGTTGCATTAATTACATTCACCATATTGTGCTACCATCACCAATATACATTAACCCAACTTTTTCATCACCTCAAATAGAAACTCCTGCCCCGACGTATATATATTTAGGTACCGGGGGCTGGGAATTGAACCTGGTTCCTCTATGTGTGAAGCCAGCACTCAACCACTGAGCCACATCTGCTTCCCTGAGTTGGCTTTTTTGTTTGTTTTGCTTATGACTTGTTCTTGTTTATTCAGGAGGCACTGGGAATCAAACCCGGGACCTCCCATGTGGGAGGTGAGAGCTCAACTGTTTGAGCCACATCTGCTTCCCTATATTGATTTAATATTTACCTGTTGTATAGATTTTGAAATATACATATATTTTAACCGCAGGATTTAGGGCAGTGGTTCTCACCTTGACTGCACATTAGAATACCAGGGGGTTTAAAAAGCCAGGGGCCCAGGCCACACTCCAAACCCTGGGCATGGGACCCAGGCAGCAGCCATTTTTTTACCTCCCAGGTGACTCCAATGAGCAGTGAAGTTGTAAAACACTGCCTTAAAGAAACAGAAGGAAAGGTTGACTTAGAAAGAAAAATGAGTTTTATGGTTTTTTATGTTGTTTTTGTTCATGTTTATTCTACAAGAAGTCTAAACTGATATTACCTACCCTACTTTCCCTGGGAAGAAAAGGAGTCCCGGGTGGCCTCGTATTATTCCTTAGACTTATGTAAGCACTGAGGTGCTGCGGTGTAGTTCTTAGAGTTATCAGCCTTTTCTGATTAGACCTGAAACACCTTAGAGGTTGTTCCTACTTGACTTCAGGAGAGCACGTCCTCAAAGCAGAAAGCAGGGGAAGAGCCCTTGTTGCTGCCACTTTCTGAAGGATATAGCAAAACAGGAACACAAATAAAGTAGAGATGCTCCTTAAACTGTGGTTTATTCATTGTCAGGAATGCAGGGAGCTTAGAGATGATCATGTGATCTTCACAACAAGCCTTTGGGGTAGACACCGATGTCTCCATTTTCTAGATGGGGATCTGAGGCTAGCCTGGGTTAGGATCATATCAGAAGCTAGAATTACAAAGCAGTTCTGTCCAACTCCAAATCTGGTACTTTTCTCTCCAGACTCTTACTTCTTAGGGACCTTTAGGGTGGGGAGTTAACTGATTAGGCCCCGCATTTTCAGAGTTACTCTTCATATGCCTCCAAAGGAAGGGGGCATGTGAGTGAAGTGATCTGGGATCACTCTGCTTAGGTGATAGAGCACAGTAAAAGACTGTGCCATGATGTGGTTCTGGAAGTCTGGTGTTGATGCCACACCTAAACAGAAAAGGAAGGTTCGCCTCTGAGCCCCAAGGAGAAATGTTAGGTGCTCTGGGCTTAGTTCTGCACTGCAGCTGGACCTGGGCAGAAGATCCCCTACCTGCCTACCCCAAACCCTCCACTCCCTTCTCCCTCAAAGCAACTGGCTTAACAGGTTTTTAAAAAATTTTTATTGTGACAACATATAAACAACACAAAATCTCCCATTTTAACCACTTTCATGTGCACAACTGTGATAATTACATTCACAATATTGTGTTCCATCATCACCACCTATTACTAAAACTTTTCCATCACCCCAAAGAGAAACTCTGTACCCATTAAGCCTAAATTCCCTCCTGGCCCCAGCCTCTGGTAATCTGTAATCTACTTTCTGTCTCTATGTACTTGCTTATTCTAGGTATTTCATATAAATGAAAATAGATATTTGTCCTTTTGTGTCTGGCTTATTTCACTCAACACGATGTCCTCAAGGTTCATCCATGTTGTAGCATGCATCAAAACACCATTCCTTTTCTGCATTCCTTTTTTTTTTTTTTTTTTTAACCGGGAGGTCCCGGGGATCGAACCTGGGTCCCTCCATATGGGAGACGGACGCCCAACCATTTGAGCCACATCCGTCCCCCATCATTCCTTTTCATGACTGAATAAGATTTCACTGTATGAATATACCATGTTGTTCATCCATTCATCTGTTGGACTCCTGGATTGCTTCCACCTTTTGGCCATTGTGAATACTACTACTATGGACATTGTGTACAAATATCGGAGTCCTTTGGTCATGTGATAGTTCTGTGTTATCTTTACCTGGTTTTTACACCTGTGTTGCCCCATCAGAGCAAGTCTGTCTTCCCTCCTCAGACGATTTGGTTCTCTTCTAACCTGTTCTTTTTCACTTCCCTTGACAACCTATACGCTTGGGCATTGTCCTATTGTCTCTTCCTACACCTTTTTCACAACAATTGAATCAATTAATCACTAACAGGGATTTATTGAGCAGTGTGGGTAGCACATCAGTCCCAAAAAGTCTGTCTCGAATCCCCCATTGCTTCCTGGGCTAGGAATCCCTGCCCCATGATCCCAGGCTTCTGGGCTGCACAGCTCCCATGCCACCTTCTCAAGGAAACCTTCATGGACCTCAGCATCTCCATGTCCTTGTGGCAGTGGACACCTCTCCTACACAGCTTCCCAGATTGTGCATTGCTTATGGTTATTTGAATGCATGTCTCCCCGACTAGATGGTGAGCTTTTCCTTGAAAGCAGAAACTTTTTATCTTTGTACTTTTTAGCACCTAACCCATTTCCCGGCACCTGAAAAAAAATATTTACACGGTTGTCTGTTTATACTTTTTCCAAAAAAAAGAACTTGAAATACCTTACTGAAAAAAAATGAGTAGCAGAAATGGAGCTGAAGACAAACAAGGGTAAGAAAATCATAAAGTCAAAGCCACTAACAATAAACATAATAATTTGAGTGTTTTATATTGGAGCACCAAGCACTGTTCTGATTGCTTTACATGCATCATTCTCCTTTAACCTTCATAATAATCCTATGAGGTGATTATTATTATAATCAACCATCTTAAGATGAAGAAACAGATGCGGCACAGAGAGGTTAAGTAACTTGCCCAAGTTCACACCCGTAGTAAGTGGGAGTGGAACCCAGGCAGTGTGTTTCCAGAGCCTGTGCCCTAACCACATTCCTCAGAATGCCAAGGATAGGCATTCTGCAGATAGAACTGAATTGCAGATTTGCCTCTGAGGTTCCTAGCAACTAAAGCCAAGAAGGAAAGGCTTTCAATTACAGGAGTGATTGTGTTCATTAGAAACAACTAATCAATTGTTTGGGAGAAATGCAGTTTTTGTGTGTGTGTGTGATTTTTGAGTTGGAGAGAACTCATAAAGACACTCCCTTCCAAACCTGACAGGTTAGCATCCCATCAATAAAAACTGTTATGTGAACTCCCCAATATAGGTATGTCTCTATATATCATATAAATTATGTATATGTACTGATGAACAAATATATAGATTGTAAAACACAAAAAATGGAAAAAGGAAGAGAGAAAATATAAATACACATGGAAGTTCTGCTGGGGCTTGTCACGCAGCCCACACCTGACCAGGTGGGTACAGCAGGTGGTTCCCTGCACTGGATCCTTTCAATAGAGAACAATGGTGCCTTCACACCACAGCTGTTCTAGAGGTAGCAAAATACGGTAGTTCAATTGTGCACCTCCCTGATGGGCTGATTTAATGTTATAATGATAAATATTTAAAAAACCAACCATATTAATTGAGCCTTTTCTGTATGGCAGTCCCTGCAATATATGTTTTCCTTGCATTTCTTCCATTAACTCTTATCACAATCCCGTGAAGGGATTACTATTATAATCACCATTTTACGAGTGAGGAAACTAGGCACAGAATGGTGAACTTGACCAGCTGCTATGGGGTTGAGCTGAGACTTAAATCCATTTTAAACCCATTTTTACTGGATTCTGAAGCCAGTTTCTAACAGCCTCAGACTTTTGAAAAGAGATGATCTTAAACAATAGTTTTTCCTCTCTTAATTTTTTAATTACCAAAAGAACACATTCTCATTGTATCAAATGCAAACAAAACTGAAGTGTGGAAAATAAAAAGCCCTTCTGTCCCACAAACCCACTCACCAGGGTTTCCCTTGTTTGTCTAGTCTATTTAGTCTTCCAAAATTCCTTCCATTCACTAAACATGCGTATATACATGCATATTAAATATATTTTTGCAAAAATGTGATCATATAATATTTTACTCTGAACTCACTCTTTAACTCGACAAATCCCTTGGCTGTCTTTCCAGATCAGTTCTTAGAGATCTATTCACATATGGGTAGCATTAACCACGAGGGACCACTCCCTTCTTTCTCTTACCACCTTGGTTTAAATCTTATCTACCTGCTGACAACTCCCAGACTTACATCACTCTTTACTTACAGCACTGTAATTTTCTGTATTTTGAATTTGCTGAGCACTTACTATGTATCCTCCTGGCATATGACTTCTGATAGGACAAGATGACATTAGCTATTGTGTATCTATCATAGCTGGAGCATAAAACCTGCAGAAGACACTCAGCTAATTGTGATTTGAATGATAATCATATCTCCCAGGTATTGTTTCCTTAAGGCCCAGCAGGGACATCATTGTTTCAATCATTTCATTGGGCCTGCAAAGTGGATATCATTAGCCACATTTTACAGATGAGAAAACTGAGGGTCAGTTGTCTAAAGACCGTAACTAGAAAGTGGAGGAGCTGAGAGTCAGCTCAGGCTGGTCTGCTTCCAGAGCCAGAGTGGTCATCCATCTCTTAGTAATCGCCAGGGGACTCTGGTGGGTGGTAGAGGCCTGAGATCTGGTGGAGGCCAAAAGAGGGTGAGAGGGAAGAGTGGGGGAGGCAGGAAAAGGAGGGAGAAAAAGGAACAGAGTAAAAGAAAGGTCGAGATTGTAGAATGAACATGGTCACCTCACTGCCACCTTGCTGACCTTCCTGTGCCTCCTCAAGAGAGCTGAGAGAGCTGAGAGAGAGAGAGACAGAGAGAGAGAGAGAGAGAGAGACAGAGAGAGAGAGAGAGAGAGAGAGAGAGAGAGAGAGAGAGAGAGAGAGAGAGAGAGAGCGCAGGCCAGGGAGGGTTCCTTAACCGTGAAGTCTCCTCTCTGAGAGCCCAAGTGGGATCAGATAGCATGACCTTGGGCAAAAATAGCACAGGAACCAATGTTTAGTGATCCTCTTTCTGAAACATTTTAAGTAGTGAGGCACCATGTCAGGACCAGATGATACTGCTGTCATGCAGCTCACACTCTAGAAGGAGAGATGGACAGTAAACAATTAGATTAGCTGGTGAAATATAGCTGATGGAACACATGTGTTTTGTTTTTTTTTTTACCGGGAGGTCCCTCCATATGGGAGACGGATGCCCAACCAGTTGAGCCACATCCGCCCCCTACATGTGTTTTTATATCTGTCCCTTCCTGGAAAAAACCCCACAAAACACTAAAAAGACAGTGTTTTAGTCTGCTAGGCTGCCAAAAGCAATATACCAGAATGGGTTAACTTTTAGCAATGGGGTTTTATTATTTTACAAGCTCACAGTTTTGAGGCTGAGAAAAATGTCCAAATCAAGGCATCATCAGGCAATGCTTTCTCCCCAAGACCGACTGCCAGTGATCCTGGACTCCTCTGTCATATGGGAAGGCACGTGATGGTGTCTGCTGCGCTCTCCCTTCTCTTTTGGGTTTCGTTGCTTCAGCTTCTTGCTTCCATGGCTTTCTTTCTCCATATTCATCCAGTTTTTAAAGGAGTCCAGTAAGAGGATTAGGACACACTCTGAGCCATGCCTTATCTGAGGTAACCTAATCAAAAGGCCCAATTTACAATCCACTTACACCCATAGGAATGAATTAGCTTTAAGAATATGATTTTTGGGGTCCATACAGCTTTAACCGATTATAGACAGCAAGGGCAAATCCAGTGCAGTGTATAGTACCTGTAAACCGACTCTCTAAAACAAACAAACAAAAAACAACCCACAACAACAAAAAAACACACCCTGATTTGTAGGGTTTGCTGATTTCCCAGGTGTAAATATCCTACCTTGGCAGATTTTCAGCTACCAATGGTTGAACAGCAGGTCTACAAAATTTCCAAGTATTTAACAGTCTGTTGGAGATGGTAGAAACTGGCTCCAGCATACCACTAGAACCACCTATGAACAAAGAATCCTGGAGTGGAAAGCGCCATAGAAGGAAAGGACAATATTTTGGAGGCCAAAAAATAAATAGATGGGTGTTAACTGACATTTTGAGCAAAGCTGAAACCTCAAGAGGAGAAAAGCAACCTAGCCCCTGAGGAAATCCAGTATTTAATGCATTGTTCAAAAGTTTGGGGAGGACAAGAATCTCCTGAAGGGTTTGTTGAAACACAGATGGCTGGCCCACCCCTAGAATTTCTGATTTAGTTAGTGTGGGAGATACTGGATTTCTAAAAGGCTGGTACCAGGGACCACACATTTAAAACCACTGGCCTCGGGAAACGGATGTGGCTCAAGAGGTTTGGCGTCGTCTACCATACGGAGGGACCGGGGTTCGATCCCCAGGACCTCCAGGTTAAAACAAACAAACAAAAACCACTGGTCTAGAAGCCAATTTAGGAGAATGTGATATCTGGGGAGTAAGACCAGCAGCCATTGGACTGGGGACCTTTGGGTACAGTGAAATCAATAGGCATCTGTTATGTTATAGAAGGAACAAAGGAGAAGCCTTTGGAGCCCCGACCTTAACACTCTAGAATCTAGAGTCAGGTCTGTGACACTGCCCCCGCCCCCCCCCCCCGACCAGGGTTGGCCCCAAACCTGGCACATATCAGAGACTCAAATATCTGTTCAATGAATGACTGAATGAATGATTAATTATTGAATGAATGATGGACTAACATATAATTATTTAATAAGTCATTGAGTGGATGAATTAATTGAATGGACAGATGGATAAATTCTTTAAATCTTTACATACATCTCCCATAGAAAGAGGGTGGCAGGGAAGGGGACTAAATCCAACAGCAGTGCCATTTACTGAGCATTTTATTATTAGCTCATTGCTAAGAACTTCACAAACTTTTTTTTATAAGTGAGGAATTAGATCTGGAGAGGTACAAAACTTGCTCAATGCCACCCAGGGGCAGAGTTGGAATTTCAACCCTGCCATCTTTATTCCAAAGTGCATACTTTTCCGCTATCCAGACAGTGCTCAATAAATACTTAAGTACAGAATATGTTTTTTGTAGCTGATGAGAATACAGGTGAACCTCCACTTCTTCTGGAAAGCTGTAAATTTAAACATAGTTAATTACTTAACTCGGCTTGTTATTTAAAGTAAGCTTTTCTATTGTATATCCTTTTATAAGTAAAGGATTACCCCCAACTCATCTGCTTCCTAAATCTGAATTTTGTTCAAAGCAAGGTACGTATTAACTAAAGACGTCTACTTGCTATGGTTGGTTTAATTATTGCTGAGAACCTGGGATTTTTGGTGTTTGGACACCATATGACTAGACCCTTAATTTTCTGACACCCCATTTTGACAATATAAATAAAGGTCAATTAAAAGTGTATACATGAGAAACGGATGTGGCTCAAGAGGTTCGGCGTCCGTCTACCATATGGAGAGACCGGGGTTCGATCCCCGGGACCTCCTGGCAAAAAAAAAAAAAAAAGTGTATACATGGAAAAAAACCTGTATACATGGGGAGCAGATGTAGCTCAGTGGTTGAGCACCTGCTTCCCATGTATGAGGCCCTGGGTTCAATGCCCAGTATTTCCTAAAAAAACAAAACAAAACAAAAACTGTATATAAAAAGATTTCTACAGGATAAAAACCACTATAAGTAAAGTCCAATAATGAATCACAAACTGGGGATAAATATTTATAATTCATATCATAGACCAAAGGTTAACTGCCTTGATAAATGTGAAAATCTCATAAAGTGATAAGAAAAGAACCCACAGCTCAACAGCAAAATGGACCAAGGTAATTCACAGGAAACACAATAGCTCTTAATATATAAAAAATACTCTCCCTTCGATGAAAAAAAAGAAATATACTGAGGCACTAATTTTTCACCTTTCATAGTGACAAAGATAAAAAAAATATTGATAACACACTCTACTGGCCAAGGAGTAGAGGAAACCACACTCTCATAGTTTGTGTTTTGAGGGAAGGAGGAACAAAATCTCTACAAATTACTACCATAGATACACTTTGAGGGCATATCACTATCCATGTGCAAAATTATATATGTATAAGGTTACTCACTGCAGCATGATTCAAGTACCAAAAGATGGCAATGACCTTCATGTTCATCAATAAAGGACTGGGTCAATAAATTATGTTCATTCATAAAATGGAGTTCATGTAGCCACACAAAAAACAAGGACATAGTGCTCCGTCTAGGTAGGCACTAATACAGGTGCTATCAGCCACTTGGAGCTGGGGAGCCCTTGAAATGTGGTTAGTCTGAATTAAGATGTGCTGTAAAAGTAAATCAACACTGGATTTTGGAGATTTAGGACAAAGAAGGAATGTAAAATATCTCAATAATTTTTATATTGATTACATGTTAAAATATTATTTTGGACATATTGATTCAAATAAATTTATTAAAATTAATTTCATCTGTTTCTTTTAACTTTCTTTAAGGTGGTTACTCGAAAATGTAAAAGTTTATGTGTGGTTCGCATCACTTTTCTATTGTACAGTGGGAGATTTGAATTTTGATTAGTGTAATAGCATTTGTGTTTTAAAGAAAGGAAAAAAGCAATATCTAAAAATATATATGTAGACCTATTTGCTTAAACTACTTCTGAAATGACTCATTAGAAATAATATTGACTGCCTCTGGAGAGGGTATCCAAAGAATAGGGCTGGCATGTGAATCTTGAATCCTTTTGCAACTTCTAAAATTTAAAGCAAAATTTACAAGAATTTTGAATATTATTTAGTCAAAAATTGTTTGAAAAATATTGAACACGGAACAAAAATATCCATAGAGAAGTAGAAAAATGCCTATGCATTTACAGTAAGTGATGCAAATGCACAGAAAAAGAGCTGGCAGACAGGGAAGGGCAGGCAGGGGGATGGGCTAGGGACAGGGAGGTCTTGCTCAATTTACTCTCTGTTTTTAACTCTGTTCCATTTGCATCTTTTATAAAGAGAATGTTTAACTGGTGTACATCTAAGAAAAACAACAAACTCAGAAAGAAATAGAGATCTATTTCACAATGGCTATCTTTAGATAATGAGTTATAGGTAAAATTTCATTCCTTCTACTCTACTTTAAAAATCTTCCCAATTATTTTATAAATACTCTTACTTTTGTAATAGAAGCACCAAAACCTTTTCCCCCCACTAGTTACTTTAAAAAGATACTTTAAAAGATTCCATTAGCCTTTTAAAGAACTCTAACTGATCTTACTTCATAGCTTTTTAAAATGATAGCAAGTAATACAAACTCTTTTTAAAATGTCAAACAACACAGAGAGATATAATGTAGAAAGAAAACGTACCTCGTAATTTCAGGTCCTTCTACGAGATAACCAGTATTCTTCAAAACTTCCAAAATACTGCATTTAAATTTAGAACTTAGAAATGATTTCAAGTTCACTGGAGGGAGGGGCTGAGAACTGGAATGTACTTTCTTTGTATCAAGCAGTTCTAGATGCTTAAAAAGTTTCTTCGTATTGAATCTCCCCAACAACCCTCAGTAAAGAGAGTCAAGGCTCTGAGGGTCTAAAACAATTTCCCCAAGGCTAGACTCTAGGAGGAGGGCAGGGGTGGCATTCAAATCCAAGTCCAGAAGACTGTCTAAGCCACTGCCTCAGGTGTCTTGCCATCGTGGTGGGTGGGGCTGTTGTGATTATGAAGCAGAGACTGGACTTGGGTCTGGCGAGCTCCCGTCCAGTGCTCCTGGGAACTGGTGTTAGATAAAGGATTTTTGACCTTGGTGATAAACATAGAGCTCATGACTGGGAGAGGAGAAAACGATAATAGTAGAGTCGGGCAAAATCGATACTGGAGAGGTGCATTTTATAGTAGTTGCCAGGGGCAAGGTAAAGAGAGACTGGGTGGAACTGGAAGTCAGGGAGAGCAGCTGCTAGCCACAGCCCTCCAAAGGGTTAACGCCAGGCAGGAAAGCCCCTGGGGGGAAGCTACCACCCAGGGCTGCAATCCCACTGCAGTCACCTCCCCCACCTGCTCGACTAGACGGGCGGATAGGACTGGTTCCTCCTGGGATTACCTGAGGCCCCAGGGCTGAGGTGAGCTGTGGGGAGGGACTGAAGTCCCAGGTACCGCATGCCCCCACTTCCTGTGGGGCTCAGAGAGTTAGGTGCCCGGGGATAGGACCCCTGGTCCTTGACTGACGCAGCTCCGACTCAGGCACGATTTGGGAATGAGAGGTGTTGAGTCCCAAGCCTGGGGGATGCACAGACAACAGTGGAGATGGCGGCCTTTGGAGAAAGTGGGGCCTTTCTGGAAGGGAGGGGGAGCTGCCTGAAGGCAGGGGACGGTGAATAGTTCTCCAGCCTCCCCGGTTCTCCTTCAGGGCCAGGGCTGGGGGAGCTGCCTCAGAGAGCCCCAAGTTCTCTTTCTAACCAGTCACCGAAGGCCCGTTTCTGAGCTCCAGCTTTGCTCTCTGCACCCTCCCACTCACCACTCCGGGTCAGCCTAGCCAGACTTTCTTCCTTTAGGCCTATCTAAACCGTCTCCTAGCCTCCCCTCCCCCCAAACTCTTTGGAGAGCCGTCAGCTTTCTTTCAAGTTTTCCCTGGGCAGTTTGGGGTCTGTTTCAGAGCTTGGTCTGGGCCCTTTAACACCCCCAGCTGAGGAGAGTGGATGAGACAATAGCTGCTATCACTTTACCATTGGAAGTGACCCCCGAATTTGCACTTCTTTCATCTTGGGACCTGAGCACTTGAGGGTGGGCGATTTCCTGGGGGGAGTGGCTTAAGCCGCTTCCCACCGGCCAGTTGGCTGTAGACCGTCCATGCTCAATGGTCCACTACAGATATGAAACCAAATCTGGAGTGAGTGCTCTCAGCTGGCGACGCTGCATGGGAAGGCCTTTCCCCGCAGGGCAAATTAAATGTCCAAGGCTGGAAGGCGGAGAGAGAAGTGGACGCCCCCAGGGCTCTGGGCCACCCTTGAGGTCAGTAAACTAGGAAGTCCTCAATCTCAGAGGAGAAGGATGTGTGCTCTTCCATCTTGGAGGCCCCTGGGGCATGAGGGGTAGCCTGGGGACATTGAGCGGACAAGGAGCAGCCCCGTGAAGATGCTCGAGAAGATGCTCTGGGCGCGTGGGTGTGTGTCTGGGAGAGGGGGGGTGAGGCATTGTTTCCAGTTCTCTTTCTCCCCACCCCCACCTCCAGTCCCCATCCCCACCCCCACTCTCCTGCCTATCTCCCCTCCCCACCCTACACAATGGTGTGGCCTCAGCCCCTCCCCAGACTCTGAGTTTCCCGTATGGTTTCCATGTCTCAGCAGTCAGTGGTCTCCCCAGCCACCCATTGCCTCCTGGCACCCCAAGAGCTACTGGTGCCCCGTGCCACTTCCCCCTGTGGGCCTCGCCCCTCACCCTTCCCCTCCAGACACGTGATCCAGTAGAGCAGCTGAACTTGGGAACTTCAGGCGGCAGAGTCAACTCGGTCCCCTCAGGCCTACCCTGGTGCCCTTGGCCGTGAGAGGTTCCCTGGGAAGTCGCAGTCCCCGCCAGTCAGCCCTGGTGGCCGCCCGAGCCTTACTAAGCCATTGGCCCCTGGGGAGGGAGCCAAGATGGCTGGCACTCCCTCGGGCACAGCGGGGCACAGCCTGGGCAGCCAGGCTGGCTGACTTAGGGAGCGGAAGGCAGGTTGGCGAGGCCATCTGTCCAGGTGAAAACCAAACCCCACAGCCTTACCGAGGGCCGAGACCCAGGCAGTCCTCATGCTTGTTGGGCCTGGCTGACTGTAGAGGTCACAGGGCCCCTTTGGGAGGGACAGGAAGAGGGAGGACCCAGGCAGGACACGAGATCTTTAGAGGGCTACACAGAGCCCAGGACAGGGCTGGTGGGGAAGGAGTTTGTTCTAGAGGCCAGAGGTACGGCCTTGAGACTCACCAGCATCACATTGGATCCCTTGGCCCTTCCTTCCCTTGTCTTGCCCAGAGCCCTGGCTCACCCCTCTTCAAACGCAGGGGACAGAGGCCAGACCTGGGTCCCGAGACACCACCTGCTTGAAATAACGAGACTGAGGGAAGAGGGAAGCTGGCCTCGGTTAAGGTGAGGCTTCGCATACTCTGCAGAGTCGCCTGTGTCTGTTCGTTCGTTCGTTCATTCATTCATTCATTCTTTGACTCCAGAGCCCTTCCTAGGTGCTAAGCTAGGCTGGATGCTCTCAGCTTGCCCTGACTTTACCCACCCCTCCCGTCCAGCCTCAAGCGTGCTCCTGAATGGTAAAGCTAGAGGAGCCTGGGTGTGAATCCGGAAGGGCCTCGCCTCCTCGGTTTCATGCTTTTGCATGAAACTCCTTCCAGGAGTTGGGGGGGGGGTGGGAGAGGCCGGCTGGGCGAAGCCCATAGATTAGCCCTCTTTCCACGCCGCGTTCCCTGAGCACACCTGGCAACCACCCTGTCTGCTTTGCATTGCACTTCAGGGAAGGAGCCTTTGCCCAAAAGGCTGTTACACCTGAACCCCATCACCAATTGTCTACTTAAGAATGATTGGTTTCCTCCTGTGGCTCCTGCCCTTTCCCTACCGCCCCAGGGGTAGGGAGCCTCTTAGGGGAAACCTATTTTTTTCTTAGCAAGTTTTTGGGAAAGCCATAGTGGGGTGATACTTACCCACATCTCTTCTTTGGGGAAAAGGAAGAAATGAGAGGGTGGAGCAGGGTGGAACTGCGATAGGGAAGAATAGGTGGGGTGGGACAGAGTAGGGAGGGTGGGGTTTGTGCATGAGGAAGTGCAAATCTGGACGTTGTGTTGGAAGGTGTCTGGGACTTACTGTCACTGCTGCGTGAATTCAGGCAAGTTAACTTTACCTTTCCGGATCTCAATTTCCTTCTCTCTCAAATGGCATGGTTTGTTTCAAAATTCCAAGAATCCATGCGTTTCTGGATGCTTTTGAATATATCATTGGGTGATATATTCCCCTGGGTGGTGGAATCACAGTGGTTAGCAGAGGGGCTCCAGAGTCAGATTGCTTAGATTTTATGGTTTTAGTAGTTGCGTGGTCTTGGGAAAGTTACTTTAATCCCCCTGAGCCTCCGTTTCCCTGGGTGTGAACTGGGAATAGCAATTTTTGTGATGGTGCAGGTGTGAGGGAGATGTAGTTCATGTGGAGGGAAGTTGAGAACCACATAGAAACAAAATTAGCTCTGAAAAGCCTGGAATCTAATGCCCACCCCATGAAAAGCCCACCGAAACTAGCAATCAACCAGGGAACTTCATGCTCTGCTCAGGAAATCGGCTCATTGAATGAAAGGGCAGGAAGAGTTACCCACACAATTTCGATTGTGAGATTTGGGTTGAATTGCCTAAGTTAATGGACACAATAAGCAGTCAGTAAGTGGTAGTTATTTTCATAATTTTGTTTGCGAAGTGTCTAGCCGATCACTCATTTATATGCATCTGTATAACAGTGTTCACCCAGTGACATCCTGCAAGAAAAACAAAAAGCATCTTTTTTGTTGAGATCATTATCTGCCAAAACAAAAAAAATTCTTCTGTGTACAGTTTGTTCTTCAGGACTCTATTTTTATTGCATAAGAGAAGTGCTCTTTTTATATAAGAACTGACATGAAGTTAGCTCCTGAGTCTAAAGAAAACACCGTTTTTTAAAAAGTATATAAAAAAGATTAACAGACTGATAACCTAATTCCCAGATCAAATAATACAGTACAAAGAGAAATCTGGTTAGCGGTTATACCAGGTTTGTCATGATATACAAATAAAACACCTATAACCTAGAAATTTTGTCCAGAAGTGATTCTGATTACCAAATTTTTAAAAAGCTTTATTTTTGATTATCAAGTAAAATTCTGGTGGTATTCCTTCAGTGTTTTAAAAAAATTTTATTTTAGCTTTATTGAACCACAATCTATACTCAACAAACACCCCCCCCCTTTTTTTTTTCTTTTTTCTTTTTTTAAATTTTATTTTAAAACACCTCTCTTAAGTGTAGTTTGCTGAGTTGGAAAATGTATGCACCCAAACAATTCGATTTTTAAATCTAAGGCTAATCTAGAGCAATTTATCAAACTCTGAGAACACAGATATAAGAAATCAGGAAGGATAATGTTCTCCTTTCTAATTTAAAAGTAGAATCCATAAAGGACTCTGCTTTGCAACTCAACACTGAAAATGCACTAGTAATTAGGATGATTAGTGTGTGTTGAAAAGGTGGCCGACAATTGGAGCAGGAGGAGATGAATTATAGGCCCTAAAGAGCTGCTGGTTTTCAACAATTGGCTTCACCATTACTTGTGGACTTTGGATAAATTCATCCAACCTCAGTTTCCTCACTGTGTATGTTGGGGATAAAGTGTTGCTGTCAGGAAACAGTGTATGAGCATGGCAAATAGTAAATGCTCAGTAGTTGTCATATCTGTGTCAAAAGTTACATGATGGCTCTGATGGTTCTGATTGTGAGTTTGCAGCTGACTTTGTTTGCCACCCCTTTGGAGACTATCTTTGTTGTAGGAGAGCAGTGCTCAGACTTTTTGGTCTCAGGATCCCTGTATGTTCTTATAAGTGGAGGACCCCAACAAGCTTTTGTTTATATAGGTTATATGAATGTATACTGTATTTGAAATTAAAACTGAAAAATTAAAAAATATAAACTTGTTTAAAAAAAACCTGTTACACAGTAACATAAATAACATTTTTTTACAAAAAAAGGAAACTATTTTTCAGGACAAAAAATTTAGTAAGAGCAGCATTATTCTACATTTTTTCAAATCTCTTTAATTCCTGGTTTAATGGAAGATAGGTAGATTCTCATATCTGTTTCTACATTTAGTCTGTTGTAATTTGTAGTTTTGGTTAAAATATATGAAGAAAATCCCACTTCATCAATATGTAGATGGAAAAAGAAAGTGCATTTCATTAGCCTTTTCAGTGGTATTCTTTGATACTACAAGTGATAGTTTCACAAAGCTTATGCGGAATCTTGAAACCATATCAATGAACTTTTTATACCCTGTTATATTAAAATCTGTTGCTCTATCCTGTATTTTGAATGGATCTTTCACCCCTGCTTGACTCTGTAACATCAAATATTGGTTATTTGGAAAACATTGATTCATTGAATTATGCAGATCCTCCACATGTTAACCATTCTACAGTATAGCATAAAAAATTTCCTTTTTAAAAATCACCACTGGGAAACGGATGTGGCTCAATCGATAGGGCTCCCGTTTACCATATAGGAGGCCCCGGGTTCGATTCCCGGGGCCTCCTGGTGAAGGCAAGCCAGCCCGTGCGGTGTGGTGAGCTGATGCAGCAAGATGATGCAACAAAGGGAGACAAGTAGACACAGAAAAATGCACAGCAAATGGACACAGCGAGCACAAGCAGCAAGGGGGGGATAAATAAATAAATAAATAAAAATCTAAAAAAAAAAAAAAATCACCACTGATCTCATCAGCAGAGTATGTATTGGGAAACTTCAAGCTCCCTGTAATGGATACAGGTTCTTCAATTAGTTTCATTTAAAATAATTAATCCTTGGTAGCAAATTACTGTCAGCTGTTTTCCTTGAAGTGAAAACACTTCACTTCATTCAGTTTTGGCTCATCTCATTCATTTTTGAGAAAATATCTACCAAATATTGCCAAGTATAAATGACCACTGTCAGTCTTTCTTTCAAGTAAAATAGTATTCCATGAAAAAAACAGTTCATCACACGACCCAAACAATCTCACAAGTGAGGCAGTCCTCGTGCTTCGGTATGCAGCAGAAGTGCTTTTTGAGTCCTCCCTATTCCGTCACTAAATAATGAGAAGACATGTACTTAAGTATCACAGTTTAATAAAATTAATAGTCTTAACTGCTTCATCAAGGACATCCTTAAGTGAAACTAACTTTTTTTTTTTTTAGCTGCAAGTGGTGGTGAAAAATATGACTTCTCATAGAGTTTGATGCTACTGTTTTGATTCATGCTAATGTACCACAGTTTTACCCAAATGTCACTGTAGTGAAAAAAGGCAAATGATATCTTAGTACTATCTTAGTGTATTTTATTTTATTTTATTTTATTTTATTATGGGTAAAAATCAAAATTCTCACAATACATACAAACATTTGCATAATGATATATAAATATATGTGCATATATGTGTATTTGGTTACAAAAATGTTGTTTATATATATATATATACATATATTTTAAGAGGTGCTTAGATTACCTAAAATATTACACGGAACCTACTGGAATTCCCATGTTGCCCACCTCCCACACCTCCCACCACATCCCACACAAACATCTCCCACAAGTGTGGCCCACCAACCTCAATGAACTTACACATCCTGGAGCCTTGCCACCAACCATAGACCACAGTTCACACTGTAGACCACACTCTCTCCCACTCAGTTCTGAGAGGTATGTGCTGATTTAAAATGGCCTACATCCATTGCCACAACAGTACTCAGGACAACCTCCAACTCCCAAAGAAGCCCCTGTATTTCAACTGCTCATCCCCTTAGAGCCAATCCTTATCCCGAAGTTACGGATCCGGCTTGCCGACTTCCCTTACCTACATTGTTCCAACATGCCAGAGGCTGTTCACCTTGGAGACCTGCTGCGGATACTACTATCTTAGTGTATTTTAGAATTATTATGAAAATAGTTTAACTCGCAAACTCAAGGGTCTGTGAACTGTGCTTTGAGAATTGTTCTTCTGGGGAAAGGCAGTCCAATTTTGTCTAGAATTGTAAGCCTTTAACAAGTGTAGAGGTGCAGCCATTAGAGCTGTACTATATAATACGAAGAGTACTAGATAATGCTATAAAATGTAATGGCTAATACTATATGTATCTCCATCCTTAATTTTCATCTCTTTTATGCCCACAGCAACCCAATATGATAGATACTTTTATTACCATCTCCGTTTTACAGAAAAGTGTCCAGAAGCATAGAAAGGTTATGTAACTTGCCCAAGGTGACCCAGCAAATGTCATAGCCCGGATTCAAAGCTGGGCTCTAGAAACCGTGCTCCTCAGCCTCAGCGGTGCTGTTAAGTAATTAAATCCAAGGAGGTGACTAGTTATCTGCTGTGGGGGAATGAGAGGTGGTAGACATTGCTTCTGGGGAGAAGGTGCAGGAGTGGACTGGGCTATCACTGGGGTACTATCATGCTGACCTCTGCCCTTTATCCCTTGCCCTGGCAGGATGACATCTCGGGACAAGCTGGTGCAGCAGGTGCTGCAGGAGCTTCAGGAAGCGGTGGAGTCCGAGGGCCTGGAGGGTCTCGTCGGTGCGGCCGTGGAGTCCAAGCGGGTTCTGTCTTCCTTCGCCCTTCCCAGCTGCCGGGAGGGGGGCCCGGGCCCCCAGGTGCTGGAGGTGGACTCCGTGGCCCTGAGCCTGTACCCAGAGGATGCTCCACGGAACATGCTGCCGCTGGTGTGCAAGGGCGAGGGCAGCCTGCTGTTTGAGGCGGCCAGCATGCTGCTGTGGGGCGACGCCGGCCTCAGCCTGGAGCTGCGGGCACGCACGGTGGTGGAGATGCTGCTGCACCGGCACTACTACCTGCAGGGCATGATCGACTCCAAGGTGATGCTGCAGGCCGTGCGCTACTCCCTGTGCTCCGAGGAGTCCCCGGAGATGACCAGCCTGCCATCCGCCACGCTGGAGGCCATCTTCGACGCCGACGTTAAGGCCACCTGCTTCCCTAGCAGCTTCTCCAACGTGTGGCACTTGTACGCGCTCGCCTCGGTCCTGCAGCACAACATCTACTCCGTCTACCCCATGCGCAACCTCAAGATCCGGCCGTACTTTAACCGTGTCATCCGGCCCCGCCGCTGCGACCACACGCCCTCCACGCTGCACATCATGTGGGCCGGACAGCCCCTCGGCAGCCACCTCTTCCGCCACCAGTACTTTGCCCCTGTGGTGGGGCTGGAGGAAGTGGAGGCTGAAGTTGCCACTGCCCCAGGGCTGCCACCACCGGCCAAGACTCTGGAGCTGCTCAACCGCCAGCCGGGCCTCAGCTACTCCCACCTCTGTGAGCGCTACAGCGTCACCAAGAGCACCTTCTACCGCTGGCGACGGCAGTCCCAGGAGCACCGGCAGAAGGTGGCCGCCCGCTTCTCGGCCAAGCACTTCCTGCAGGACAGCTTCCACCGTGGGGGTGTCGTGCCCCTGCAGCAGTTCCTCCAGAGGTTCCCTGAGATCTCTCGTTCCACCTACTATGCCTGGAAGCACGAGCTGCTGGGCTCCGGCACCTGCCGGGTCCTGACCCCCAGGGAGTCCCTGGCGATGGAGGAGAAGCTGCCAGAGGAGCGGGTTGCCAAGGGGCTGGGGTGCCCCCCGCTGGCGTCCAGCCCTGGAGTGGTCTTAATGCAGAGGGCCAAGTTGTACCTGGAGCACTGCATCTCCCTGAACACGCTGGTCCCGTATCGCTGCTTCAAACGCAGGTTCCCGGGCATCTCCCGGTCCACCTACTACAACTGGCGCCGAAAGGCCCTCCGAAGGAACCCCGGCTTTAAGCCGGCACCAGCCCTCTCAGCAGATGGGGCTTCCAAACCAGCGTCTGCTGGGGAAGAGGCCCTGCTCCCCAGGAAGGGTGAGGCGAGGGAAGGGACAGGGGAGGCAATGAATAGGGGGCCACCCACCCCCCAAGAGCCCCTGCCCCTGAGGATGCCCCTGTCCCGCTGGCAGAGGCGTCTGCGCCGGGCTGCCCGCAGACAAGTGCTGAGCGGGCACCTGCCCTTCTGTCGCTTCCGCCTCCGCTACCCGAGCTTGTCACCGTCCACCTTTTGGGTCTGGAAGAGTCTTGCCCGAGGCTGGCCCAGAGGTCTGTCCAAACTCCCGCCGCAGGCTTCCACCTTGGGCAAAGGGGTGCAGGAGGCCGAGGGGAAGCTGGAGAAGGAAGCTGGCAGGAATGTCACAGCTGTGGTGGCCCCACCCGAGGGGGCCCAGCAGGTGGAGGCTTCTCCGGGAGAGGCTCTCCTGGAGGCCCAGGGTGGGGGCCCTTCCAGCGGGTCCCTGTCCAGCTACCCAGTGGTGGCAGGGGCGGGCAGCAGGGATGGCCAGGTGCTGGTGATGGACATGCTCGCCACCACAAAGTTCAAGGCCCAGGCCAAACTGTTTTTGCAGAAGCGCTTCCAGTCCAAGAGCTTCCCCTCCTACAAGGAGTTCAGCGCCCTGTTTCCCTTCACTGCCCGATCCACCTACTACATGTGGAAACGGGCCCTCTACGACGGCCTCACCCTGGTGGACGGCTGACCGGGGAGGCGCAGAGGGACTGGGAGGAAAGGAGACCAGTGTGGACAGGGAGCTGGGTTGCCCTGTGGCCCAGCCAGGATGTCCTCCAGGTAGCGGTTATGTTGTTTCTTGGCTCCAGGGTAGGGAGAGCCAGGAATCCACTACTTGGTCTCTTGCCAAGAACTACAGGACAAGAGATGTCCTCTTCAGTTGATTGCCATTTTAATTTTTATTGTGTTTTGGTCTTCAGTTTTTGATTTAAGTGGGTTGGCTGGACCCCTTTGCTGGTGTTGGAAGCCATATGTGTGTGGGGGGAGGTGGGAGGGTTGTTAGCTGAAGCTGCTTTTCCTGGGGACAAAAAGTATTATAACATGGCCATCTGTTCCATTGGGCAAAATATATATCCTCAGTTCCTTTTGAGTGTTGGCACCCTCTTTACTCGAAGATGTTTCCCAAAGGGACATTAGAATCAAATGTGGAGCAGGCCAGTACCTACGACTGGGCATCCCCAAGGAAGAGGGTGCCAGGCTCAGCCTGAAGAAGCAGGAATGTCTAGGGAGAACCATGGGTGGCCTCTATGGGAAGGCCAGGAGTCAGATCGTGGAGGGGCTGGCCTGCCCCCTAGCAGAGAGTGTCCTGGTGGGGGCGGGGAGGTGGTAAGACTAGGAGGGGGGATGCAAATTTGGAGGAAGAGGACCCAGAATCTCTGCTTGCTGGTGATTGGTCCATCTGCTCTGGACCCACCCCTCAGCCCTCTTCCAGCCTGCCTGGCTGTTGGAGACCCCCGCATTTCTACTGAGTCTCTCCTCAGAGCCTCCTACCCCACCATCATTGAGGGATCACACAACAGCCGGGCAGGCAGGACACTGAACTTGCATCATCCAAGAGTAAAGTTGGAAAAACCAAAGAAATAAAGTGACATGGTACCTACAGCCCTTGGTCTCTGGTGTTTGTTTTGCCAAGATGTGACTGTCCATCCCACCTTCCCTTTTGGTTTGAGGACTGAAAGTGACCATTGCTCTCTTGATGGGGGACATATTCAGGTTGGAGGGAAATACCCTGAGGACTCTGCTTAGAATTAAGGCTAGCAGTGACCTTGGGAGCTCCTCTAGCTGGGGCGGGGCTGGGACTGCCTGGAAAGACCCCTCTCACCAACCAGAGAAACCTGGTACTCTTACCTGGTACAGTTTTAACTGTTCAGAGGCTAAGCTTGCACCAAGGTCAAGTATGTGCCAGGCATTCCATTTAATTCTTGCAGCACTCTCAAGCAGGCTTTGTCCCTGCCACCGATAAGGAAACTGACCCTCAGAGTGGTTAGGTTTCATGCCCCTCCTCGGGTGGGGCTGAGCTGTAAGCCGCAGCCTTTGCCTGCATCATTAGGGAAGAAGTTCTTTTAGGCCCTTTCTCCATGTGTCTAGGTTTCCTGCAGTAGCTATCATCCTTGGGATCTTGGGGAGTCATTCTTTTTTTCTTTTTTTAAAAAATAATCTAGAATTCTTTTTTTTTTTCAGAGTTTATTTCTCCCCCTCCCTCATTGTTTACGCTCATTGTCTGCTCTCTGTGTCTGTTTGTTGTGTGCTCTCTGTGTCTGCTCATTTTTTTTTAGGAGGCTCTGAGAACCGAACCTGGGACCTCCCATGTAGGAGGGAGGCACCCAATCACTTGAGCCACCTCCACTCCCTGCTTGTTGTGTGTCTTGTGTCTCCATGTTGCTTCATCTTGTTGCGTCCGCTTGCTGTCTTGCTCGTCTTCTTTAGGAGGCACTGGGAACCAAACTCAGGACCTCCCGTGTGGTAGGCGGGCGCCCAATTGCTTGAGCCATATCCACTACCCGAGTCATTCTTGATTACTTGATTCTATTCTTTTTTCCTTTTTTTTTTTTCCACCTTGTTGATTCTGACTCCAAAATATACCGAGACTCCTCCCCTTCTCTCTATGCCACCATCACTCCCCTGTACCACGTCACAACTGCCTATCTCTTCTCTCATTTCTCTTCTCACCCCCATACAATCCATTCTCCATAGAGCCTGAGAGATCTGTAAAAGAAATCTGCTTCTGCCACTTTCCTGCCTAAAATGCTCCAGTGGCTGCCCTTGCCTTGTAGAATGCCTTGTGCTGCCTTACAAAGCTCCACAGCTTCTGGCCCCTGCCCCCTCCAGCCTCTTCTCCCACTCTTGTGCCCGCCCCCACACCAGCTCACAACACTGGCTCTGGTCTAGGAGACCTGCTCCCACGCTAAGGGCCTTTGTATTTGTTCCTTTGGTCTAAGATGATTTCCCTGTCATCTTTCCATGGCAGATTTCTCACCCTTCATATCTCTGGGAGTCACTATCACACCACCTTTTAAATTCTTCACATGGCACTTATTACTGTCTAATTTATTTGATTACTGTCTCTGCCCCTCCCTCCAAACTTTAATTGGAACATAAGATCCATGACAGCAGGGCTTTTTCCTGACTTGCTTACCCCATGGTATTCCCAGCAGGTAGATTAGTACCTGGCACAAAGTAGGAACTAAAATTTGTTGAAAGAATGACTGAAATGAGGCCACTATCCCTTTTCCTGTTGTACTGTGGAATTTGTTTTTTTTTTTTTTTTTAGATTTTATTTATTTATTCATTTATCCCCCCTTGCCGCTTGTGCTCGCTGGGTCAGCTAACCACGCTGTGCGGGTGGGCTTGCCTTCACCAGGAGGCCCAGGAACCGAACCCGGGGCCTCCCACATGGCAAATGGGAGCCCCACTGATTGAGCCACAGCCGCTTCCCAATTTGGTTTCTGATACTAGAAGGTTTTCAGATGGATTCTCAACTGAAACTATCCCATCCTGTTCTGGCAAAGGGCAGAATGATCTTACTCAAACCTGAATTCTACTCACTTCTGGATTTCCCATTGACCTTAGCACAAAATGCAAACTGTAATGAGGCCCACCTGAGCCTGGCCTCTACCAGCCTCTCTGGCTCTGATGACTGACCTTTGCCTTTACCTACTTTTGCCCTACCTTAGCGCAAACCACATTGCATGGCCATTGATTGTCTGAGCGTTCTATGGAGCAGGGATGCACTTATCCTGGTTCCATGGAAGTCCCAGTGCCTGGCACAATGTGGTAGCCTGGTAGTCCCTTAATATTTTGTGAAGGGGTGGTTGAGTGATGTTAGCACCTGGCATAATTGTTCTGCGATAGCCACTTACAACCTGCAGGTGGCAATCTGGTGCAGCAAGACATGAGGCTCTGGCTTACAAGTAGGCACATCCTTATGTGGCCACTTCCTATCCCCTGCCCATCCTCCTTTGCACTTTGGCCTTTGGGGGGTGATACCACCTCCCCCACTGAACACTGTCCTGGTGTGGCTCTAAATTCTCCTGTTTGCTCTGTCCCTGTGCTCACAGACCAGAACAGGCCGTCCAATGCCTAGAACAGGGTCTCATCCAGCCACCTGGATGGAAGCTTCTGGAGCTTATTAGGAGGAAATTCCAGTACCCATCTAGATCTGCCAATTTCAGCCTCAAATGTTGAAGAGGCAATATATGTACATGGATGAGTTATTTAATCCTGCAGAGCCTCACTTTTTCCCTATCTGTAAAATGGGGATTACAGGAATCCCTATAGTATAGTACATTGCACCTAGTAAGTGCTAGATGAGCATTTGCTATTAGTAATAATGATGTCCAGTTTGAGAACCCCTGAGAGCCTCACTCTTGTTTTCCAGGAGGAAGCGGATGCCTGTGGAGACTCTTGATCGAAGTTGCCCTCCTCTTTAAAGACAATCCTATCCCAAGATTGAAAGGTCTTTATGCCAGATGCCAGCACTGAACCCCAAACCCATAGGTAGAAATTTTAGCTCCTGCTGGGAAAAATATTAAGATAAAAATATGTCAATATTGATTTGGAAAAGGTTTTATAAGTACAGATATATTATTCTTGTGTAGAAAAACTGTTTCCCTTATAATCTGCTTAGAAAGGCAGGAATACCTAAGCTGTGACCATATTAGCTAAGAATAGTTCATGCTGATTTTGAAGTTGACATTTGTTGAAACTATTTGTATTTTTTTTCACCAATTTCTGTCTCGGATGCAGATGTAGAAAGAAATTCTAGTGAAGTGAACAATGTGTGAATAAAGGAAGGAAACAGAAGTGCGAGGTTAACTTTGCATCTTCTTCCAGCATTCTGTGCAGTTGTAAAGTAAAAAAAAAAAAACCTGGTTCTAAAAATTTTAAATGTAAAGGTTTCATCCTAAAAGGCTAATCAAGAGAAACAGGAATAACTTTTAAACCATTTTCTATCTGTAGGTTTATCCCCTAGGGTCCTTTTTTTGGTGGAGAGGATCTTGTCTACCACGATGTCCTGAGGTTGCTCCTCAAATACCTCTCTGCCGTCCAGTACCAGGACCTTGATGGTGGGGCCCTTGGACCATAAGCAGCTACCACACATCCCAACTCACCTCTCTGGGTGTTCTACCAGCACCTCAATCACACCAAGTGTCAATTTGGGCTCATCCCCCATCCTTTCTAACCCACTCTTCTCCCAGTATGTTCCACCCTGGTGGCTGTAGTATTATTAGGTTATCAGTTGAACCAGCTGGAAAGTTGGGAGTCGTCCTAGACTTTCCTTCTTCCACATTTCCATCCCAGCAGTAACCCGAGGAATATTGTAGGCTTCACATGGTTCCATGCTCCTGGGTTATCAGAGAGAAGAGAATTGAGTTGGTCCATCATGCCCATCCTTTTTCCTACACACAGCTCTCATGCCCGGCCTGATTCAATTGTCTATGGCCAAGGTGTTAGGCCAGCCTTGCTCACGAGTGCTTGCAAACACAATAGGCTTTTACCTGGTGGCTTATGATGGGCTGAGTCCTGTGCTGTCAGCTGAGAGTATGGAGCCATTTGGCTCTCGCCCTGCAAAGGCCTCAGTTTAAGCATCTGTGGCATGACAACATGACAGAGCACAAAAAAGTACATTGGGGTCACAAGGAAGGATGTGCTGGCTTTGTCCAGCATCTCACATCTCATCCTGACTCCTTTCCTGACCTGCAGCTTCTTAAGGGCAACTCCTCTCTGAGAAACATTTGCTGCCTGGGGAATGCCTCTGTTGCTCCCCAGATGGCCCTGGTCGCTGGCCGTAAAACACCCAGTTTGGTAGCTGTCATAGGAGGATGGGAAGCTAAGGGGCAGGGGCCCCAACACAAGGCAGTTGTTAGGATGGGGCTGGAATACCAGGAAGCAAAGCTCGGAAGTCAGTGCTGGGGAAACCTGCTCAAGCCCATGCTTGCCGCCCAGCTTCTAACAGGAAGTTCTCCTGGCGTGACCTCCCCTCTCCAACCCACCACTAGTAACCCCCCAGGAGGTCTGTAGGGTGTCATCATCTTAAATGTCCCCGTTTCTGGCTTTTCTCATGGAAGAGGAGGAGGGGCTTTCAGGGAGATGAGAAGCAGTAGAAAGTAGGTTTAATGGGGAAAAAAATTTCCATGGAAAATAAATTTGAAAATAGCATGAAATCCGCTTAACTCTAGCAGCTCTTCCTTGCCAGGCAGAGAAGGCTGGTGGGACAGAGATAGGAGGGCGGCCAGATGGAGCCGGGGCAGGCAGCTGCTCACGTACCACCCTCTGCTTGAGGAGACTGCTAGGACGGAAGAGGCCAGAGGGTAGGAGGGCTGCAGGGGTCCTTCCCAGTGCCTCCCCCTGTTCCAACTGTAGGCTCTAGGTTGTAGGCTGGTGGGAGGCCAAGGTTCAGGAACGGGGAAAGCACAGCCTGTCGGGGGGTCGGGGAGGTATGCAGAGAGCCCCCAGCTCTGAAGGACTCTGGGTGCTCTTCTTTTCTCCTGCCCCCGGCCCAGCATGGCACAGAAGGGGTGCCAGATTTCATGCAGTTTCGAGGCCAGTGAGTGTTGGCAGTTCAACCAAGCTCTATATCTAAGCCCTCTGACTTTGGGCTGGAATTATCTTTTCCAGTCACTTCAGTGAGAATTGAGGGACAGTGATGGGGGCAGAGCCAGGCTGCATTGCCGTATTGAGGACAGATGCTGATACTGTCTGTGGAATCTGCCAGTCCTCAGACCTCACCACCATGGGCACAGGAGGGAGCTGGCATCTGTGGGGTATCCTCCCTCCCTCCCTCCTGCCTTCATCAAATGCGCACTTGTGGAACTTGGAAAGATCCAGTCCTCTGGGAGTTGTTTCTAAACATTGGCTATAAAACCGATTCTCAGTCCTAGATTCAAAGATTCTCAGGGGCTCAATCAGTGTAGTTTGCAGTTTTATGTCTTCATTTAGAATTTTTTTTTTTTTAAATTTATTTTTATTTTTATTTTTATTTATTTATTTATTCATTAATCCCCCCCCTTGCTGCTTGTGCTCGCTGGGTCAGCTAACCGCGCCGCGCGGGCGGGCTTGCCTTCACCAGGAGGCCCCGGGAACCGAACCCAGGGCCTCCCATATGGTAAACGGGAGCCCTACTGATTGAGCCACAGCCGCTTCCCTTCATTTAGAATTTTAAATGATAACCTTGATTCACTTCACTAGATATAAAGACAATCCTTTTGCAGTGATAATCTGCTATTGAAAGACATTTTTATGCATTAAGAACTTTGGTGTTTTTTTTTTTATTTTTATTGAAGTATATAATTCATACATGAACATACAATAAGTGTATAGTGAAGGTTGTGAACTTACAAAACAAACATGCATATCATCATACAGGGCTCCCATACATCACCCCACCACCAATACCTTGCATTGTTGTGAAACATTTGTTAGAAATTATGAAAGAATATCGTCAAGATATTACTACAGTACTAACTGTAGTCCATACCTTTCATTTGTTGTATTTTTCTCCCAACCCACCCTATTCTTTTATTTATTTATTTACTTATTTTCTTTTATCCATCCCCATCCCTCCATTTTTGCTGTTTTTGTGTCCATTTGTTGTAAATTCTCTGTGTCTGTTTCCTGCCCTCTCTTCTCCTCCTTCTCCTCCTGTCTTCACTGAGATTTGATCCTCTGAATCTCCAATGTGGGAGAGAGGCATCCTACCGCCTGTGCCACCTTAGTTGCTGGTTTTTCAGCGCGTCTCATCTTGGCCCTCCCTTGTGTCACTCTCATGTTATGTCATCATCTTGTTGTGTGGCTCGGCGGGGCCTGGCACCGCACCCACGTGCAGGGCCTGGTGGCCTGCGCGCCTTCTGTATTTTTCTTTTTTAAAATTTTTACTGGGAGGTCCTGGGGATCAAACCCAGTTCCCTCCATATGGGAGACGGACACCCAACCATTTGAGCTACATCCGTCCCCCTGCTATATCTCTTAAGGTTGACCAAAGATACCTAGAGTTACAGTCTTTTCCCATACAGGATGGTCATATAATAAGCCAGGCTTGGTTTTTTATCAGCATTCTGAAAACCAGACCAAGGGAGAAAAACTAGGTCTGGAGACACCTGCATGGTTTCTAATATAGCAAATGTTTAGCCTACCCTGATTATCATAAAATCAGGACAGCGAGAATATTCATATAAGACTTTGGTTTTTTTTTTTTTCCAAAGATTTTATTTATTTATTCATTTATCCCCCCCCCTTGCTGCTTGTGCTCGCTGGGTCAGCTAACCGCGCCGTGTGGGCGGGCCTGCCTTCACCAGGAGGCCCCGGGAACCAAACCCGGGGCCTCCCATATGGTAAACGGGAGCCCTACTGATTGAGCCACAGCCGCTTCTAAGACTTTGGTTTTTAAAGTCAGTTTTTCTTGAACCAGGGCCTGGTACTATACTATGGGCTGAAACAGAAGGAAGTAATAGAGGTATGTGGGCCCTGCTGCAGGGTTGGGGAAGTATTTCTGAAAGAGCCTCGTAAAGGGCTCTTTAGGGCACCCAGGTGGGGTGGGGCAGGATCGAGCTGAGGATCTGGGCCTGGAGCTGGAATGACCTCCTGGGGCAGGCTCTCCATACAGTCATTTGACCCAGGTGCTTTCATGAGGCCTAAAACCACTTAAAATGCCAACTTATTAAAAATGACGGGAAGCGGCTGTGGCTCAATCAGTGGGGCTCCCGTTTACCATATGGGAGGCCCCGGGTTCGGTTCCCGGGGCCTCCTGGTGAGGGCGGGCCCGCCGGCACGGCGTGGTTGGCTGACCCGGCGGGCACAGGCAGCAAGGGGGGGAGAAATGAATAAATAAATAAAATCTTTAAAAAAAAAAAAAATAAAAAAAAAATAAAAAAAAAAAAAATAAAAATGACTAAGTTATGTGAACACGAGACTTCTGGACCCCATCTCTGCGCCTACCCCTAATCATCCAAGTGAGTTATATTACATTTTGGGGAGAGTAGGAAATGAGGCTAGAAAGTTAGGCAGGCTGACAGAAGGACAGAGGGACAGACTCAGTTCAGGTCGGGGAGGAAGGGCCACCTTTGCAGCCCCAGGAATCCGGGAACATCACCTGGTGGGCATTGTGGACCCCCCTGGAAGTGGCCTCTCTGCAGCTCCCCCTTCTTCTCTGCTTCTCCAGTTACTATTTGACTCCCAGTGGCTTGCCCTGGCCCTCAAGAGTGACATCAGGCTGGTGGCTCAAAACTGGCCGTGTTGGGAGTATTTACACCATAGCAATGGGCAAATCCTCTGAGATCTGGTTGGTAAACATTTACCAGCTCACCACTGCTGTCTCCCTAAGCATGGTTGCCAGATAAGATACAGGTGCCCATTTAAATTTAAAAATTCAGATGAATAATTTTTTAAGTATAAATATATCTCCAATATTGCATGGGGTGTACTTACACTGAAAAAAAAAATTCATTTACCTGAAATTAAGCTTTAATTGGATGTTCTGTATTTTTATTTGCTAAATCTGGCAGCTCTGTCCCCAGTAAGGCTCTGGCATTAAGCAGCTCCTCCATCCCTCCTCCTCACCTTCCTTCTCTCACATCCCCAGTCTGGCCTGGCCATGGAGCAGGCCAGTAACTGGCACCAGGCTCCTTCTCTTGCTCTCTTAACCAGCTCCTCCTCACAGTCAACACCAGGGGGCCCTGGCCCAGAGTCCAGGAGGAGATGCTCAGCCTCCCACTCCAAACCCGATCATTTCTCAATTCAATAAATAATTGTAGAGTACCTGCCATGCACCGGAACCTATGCTAGTTAGAGGGAAGAAAGCAGTGACCAAGTCATGTGAGGTCCGGCTCTCTAGGGCCTCCCATTCCACTGGGAGCAGACAGACAATAACCCAGAAAACAATCATTTCAGGTGGTGAGAAGAGCTGTGAAGGGAGGTGGGAATACAGCCTGGGGCTGACTTAAGATGGGGGCCAGGAAAGCCTTCTTTAGGGGGTGATGTTACTTGGATGTGAAGGACTGGCAAGAGCTAGCCATGTGGAGCGCCAGGGGAGAGGGTTCTGGGCAGAGGAGTGACAGCAGAGGGTGAGGTAGGCACATCTGCCTGGAGAGGCTTCCTGAGGACACCAGGCAGGAGGCTTGTAGGGTGTCACTAGCAGGCCAGCCCTCTCTTTTTTTTTTTTTTTTTTAAGGAGGCGCCAGGGATTGAACCCAGGACTCCATACAAGGGAAGCAAGCTCTCGACCACTGCTGCAGGGTCTGCCCGCCCCACCATTCTGAACGGCTCCCTTTGGCCGGGGTGTGTGATCCATGCAGGACATGAGGGGGAGGAGCTGCGGGGGTGGGGGAGGCCGTGTGGCAGTGATGGCCCTGGGGTGGGCAAGACAGTTGATGTGGAGCAGGTCGAGGGCCTTTCCAGGAATGTGGGAAGGGCTGCTGGGACAGGGTGGATAAAACTGACATTATGGGATAAATTGTGTCCCCCCAAAAAACATGTTCAAGTCCTAACCCCTCAGGCCCATAAATGTGACCTTCTTTGGAAATAGGGTCTCTGAAGATGGGCATAGCTAAAATGAGGCCAAACTGGGTTAGGGTGGGCCCTAATGCCATACAACTGGTGTCCTTATACGGGGGAAACTGGACAGACAGCAGACACAGGGGACAGCCCCGTGAAGAGAGGCGGGACTGATGCTGCCACAAGCCCGCACCAAGGATTGCCAGCCCCGGCCAGAAGGCAAGGGAGAGGCCTGGAGCAGATTCTTCCCGCGGGCCTCAGGGGAAGCCCGGCCCTGCCGACACCTTGATTTTGGACTTCCAGCCTCCAGGACTGTGAGCCAATACATTTCTGTTGTTTAAAGCCACCCAGTTTGTTGCACTTTTTTTTTTTTTTTGAGATATATTCACATACCATACAGTCCATCCAGGGTGTGCAATCAATGGCTTTTAGTATAGCTGCAGCTGTGCACTCTCAATCAAGTTTAGAACATTATTTTCATTACTCCAAAAAGAGAAGCCCGATGCCTCTCGGCCGTCACCTCTCAAACCCTCTATCCTTCCCCAGCCCTACATAACCGGTAATCTAATTCCATCTCTACAAACTTATTTATATTTACGTTTATACAAAGGAATCACACTACGTAGTACTTTGTGTCTGGTTTCTTTCACTTAGCATAATGGTTTTTTAAAATTGTGATTTTTTTTAAATTAGAGAAGTTGTAGGTTTATAGAAAAGTCATGTAAAAGAAGAAAACGTTCTCATACAGCTCCGTTGTTGACACTTTGCATTAGTGTGGTGCCTTTGTTACAACTGATGAAGAAAATGTTCAAATATTACTGTTAGCTGTCGTCCATAGCTTACCTGAGGTGTATTTTTCCACATATACTACCCTATTGTTAACACCGTGTAATAGCGTCATGCACTTGTCGTAATTTGTGGAAGAACATTCTTGCATTTGTACTAGTAACAGCAGTCCGTCATCATGCTGCACTTTGCTTTTGTCCTAAGACACCCAGGAGCAGCCACCAGCAGGGAGCTTTGTTGTTGGAAGGACTTCCTCATCCCAACAACCTCGCTCCCTGAAGATTGTACTGCCTTTCTTCACGATGACTGTAGCTATTCGGGAGTTTTTTATTTTAGTAATGTCACTGAGTGGAACAGGTACAGACAGATACTAAAACTTACTATAACATGGTTACAGTCAAAACAATGTGGTCTAACATGTGAACGTCCATCAAATTGTATACTTAAGATTTTTTGCACTTTTGTATGTATGTTATGCTTTAATTTTAAAAACAGTGTAATTATGAGAAACTGTTAGTTAAAAAAAAAAAAAAAACACCACAAGACGATACAGGGATAGACAAATAGATCAGTGAGTTGAAGCATAGATCAGTGATCTAAGCATATATAGGACCTTAATCAAATAGTGGTTGCATTTCAGCTCAGTGGGAAAGAAACAGATGAACGCCTTGTGATAAAATGGATTATGCATCTGGAATAAAATAGACCTCACAACATGAATATGCCAATTCCAGATAAAGGAAATCGGTCTCCAGGCTCAGGGTCTACTAAACAAGGCTGCCTTTCCTAGTAGGAAGCTGTAGTGGTCCCTTTCCTGCCTCCCACCATTCCCATGACCCTGGTGGAGTGGACTGTGAGAAGCCATCCCATGGTGAACTCTCCCTGAGCCCCTGGTCTCAGAAACTTTCTCTCCCAGCCTGGAGCTATTGTCAGCTGTCTTGGGGCTGTGGGAGGATGGCAGGGGATCCCACAGCTCCATCTTCCTCTGTGTGTCCAGAGAGACACCGAGCAGCTTGAGAGTGACCACTCTCAGTAGCTTTCGTCCAAGGGGCATCTGGAGCAAGCCGTTGGCAGGGTGTGAAACTCAACCCTGAGGGTAATTACAACCGCCTGAGGACTTTTCAAACTAACCTTGCTCAGACCCAGTTGCAGACAAATTAATCAGAAGCTCTGCATGGTCTCACTTAACCTGCCCTATGATTCTACCTTCTAAATATGCCTAGAATCTGTCTGCTTCTTTCTACGTCCACTATCATACAATAGGCAGCAATGTACTCCAAACTAATCTCTCCACACCCATTCTGGATCCTTCCAATCTGTTCTTCACGCTGCAACCAGGTAGACATTTTTGAAACACAAATCTAAACACATCACTTCCCTTGCTTATAACCCTTCAATGCCATCCCTTCTTCCTAAGGGGGAAAAAAAAGTTAAAATAGTAACTTTACAGTGGAGAAAACTGGCAAATACTAACAAAACCAAATGATTGAGGTGAAAACCATCAGTAAGGACAGCTTCATCTAATCATGAGAAAACATCAGACAACCCCAAATTTAGAGACATTCTGCATACGTAATAGCTGACCAACGCTCTTCAAAAGGACCAAGTTCATGAATGACAAGGAACTGTCACAGATTGGAGGACACAATATGGACCCTGGATTGGAACCTGGAACAGAAAAAAAGGACATTAGGGGAAAACTGGTGAAATTCTAATGAGCAACGTAGTTTAGGTCACAGCACTGTACCAGCGTTCATTTCCTCATTTGACAGTGGTATTATGCTTCCGTGAGTTAACAGAGGAAGTTGAGTGAAGGGGACACAAAGTCTAAAATTATTTTGAAATAAAAGTTAAAAAGAAAATCCTTAACATGACCTAGGAATCCCACCATTGTCTAGCCCCTGCTGCCTCTTTCATAGCCTCTGAAAGTTCTCCCATCTTTCCCTGTGTGGCAGTCATATGCGCCTTTTTCCACTCACTCTGGCCTTCTCAGAGCCCTGGGATAAACGCTTCCTCTACCTGAAATGCTCCCCTTGCTCAGCCCTCAATTACAAGTTCTGTTAGAACCAGGTCCCTCTCCAGCAGGAAGGCAGGGGTTCTTGTCCTTGGCTGAATCACCTGGGGAATGTTAAAATAAAAAAAAAACTCTGGTCCCTCAGGTGGGGAGCGTGAACTGGGAACCGGTTCTGGAAAGGTGTTTGGCAATGTCTTCTAAAGCGGCACATATGCACCAATGACCTAGGAATCCTACTCCCAAGTATGTATCTAAGAGAAATGCAAACATATGTTCACCAGAAGATGTTTCAGAAGGTTCCTGACTGCACTTTTCATCACCACCAAACACCCTGTTGAGGACTGAATCATGTACCCCACAAAAGACACGCTCAGGTCTTAATCTGCATTCCTGTGGGTGTGCATCCATTTGTAAACAGTGTCTTTGACTATGTCAAGGTGAGTCAGAGGGCGCGTGTGACCCCCGTGTGAATAGGAGCTTCAGAAATCCTATTTAGATGAGGCCAAATTAAATCAGGGTGGGCGTTAACCATGTGCCTTGGAGGCCTTATACGCCAAGGAAATTCAGACATAGAAGCTAGAGAATGAGGCATTTGAGCACGTGACAGAGGCAGCGATGCAAGCCAAGGAACACTGTGGCAAGCCAGCCCCGAAATGCTGCAGCCTCCCGGAGAAAGCAGGGCCTTCTAGCCTCCAAAACTATGAGACAATGAATTCCTGTTGTTTAAGCCAACCCAGTGTGTGGTGTTTGGCATGGCAGCCCTACAAACTGAGACAAACCCTAATGCCCATCAACAGTAGAATGGATAAATAGATTGTGTATTCATGCAAGGCGTACTATGTATAAATGAGAATGCATGCTCTGCTACTATACCCGACAGCACAGATAAATCTCACAAACATAATGTTGACCTAAAGAAGCCAGATACAAAGGAGGACCTACTTATGATTCCACTTATTATAAAGTACAAAACCCGGCAAAACTAAGCTATGCTTTTAGAAGTCAGGGGACAGATGGTGTTGGAGAGAGGCACAAGGAGGGCTTCTGGGGTGCTGGGGATGCTGTTTTTGAACTGAGTTCTGGTTACATAAGTGTGTTCGGTTTGTGAAAATTTGTTGAACTGTACACTTGTTTGTGTACTTTTCTCTATACACATCTCAGTAAAAAAGGAAAAAGTGACTGATTCCTGAGTCCAAAAAGCACCATTTAAGAAAATGTAGAGGCAAGCAACAAACTGGGAGAAAATATCTGTAAAACACATCTGACAAAGGACTGGCATCCAGGATATAAAAGAATTTCTGCAAGTTACTAATAAAGACAACCCAATTTTAAAAAATGGGCAAGGTTTGAATAGGCACTTTACAAAAGAAGATATACAAATGGCCAATTAGCACATGAAAAAGTGCTGAAAATAATCAGAAGTCAGGGAAATGTAAATTAAATCCACAATGAGATATCATTTCACACTCACCAGGATAGCTTAAAACTACTGGAAACACCAAATGTTAGTTAAGATGTGGAGCAACTGGACCTCTCATACACTGAGAAAATATAAAAGATCTGGTAGTTTCTTTTAAAAACTAAATACCCACCCATCCCATGCCTCAACATTCTCACTTCTAGGTATTTACTCAAGAGAAATGGAAACGTATGCTGACAAAAATAATTGTACCAGAATGTTCATAAAAGCTTATACCTGATAACCCCAAACTGGAAAAAATTCAAATGTCTATCAGTAAGAGAATGGATAAACAAACTGTAGTATACCCGTACAAAGAAACACTACTGAGCAATATAAAGGAAGCTTTGCTGACACATCCAACATGGATGGATCTCAGAAACATATGCTGAGTGAAAGAAACCAGACACAGAAGAGTTCCTACTGTATGATTCCATTTATATGAAGTTCTAGAACAGGCAAATCTAATCTATGGTGGGAGGCAAAAAACTAGGGCAGTGATTGCCTCTTGGGCGGAGGGATTGACAGGGAAGGAGCCGGGGGGACCTTTCTGGAGTGATGGTAAAGTGCTATTTCTTGATAGGGCTTGAGTCCCACCGGTGTATACATTTGTCAAAACTCAGCACATGTACACTTAAGACTTTTGCAGTTGATTACAATGTAAATTTTACATCAAAAGAAAAAAACCCCAACTGTAACCAAATATTGAACTCTAGTAATATGCAAGCTAAAGTATTTAGTGGGGTAGTAGACAGATGTCTGTAATTTTCTTTGACATACATGAAAAAATAGGATGGTTTGATGGCTGGATAGAGGAATAATAGGCAGACAGGATGATATTTGTGGGAGAGTCTTGCTGAGCGGTTCACTGTAAAAGTCTTTTAACTTTGTTGTATACTTGAATTTTTTAATTAATTAATTTATTTATTTTTTATTTTACTGGGAGGTCCCGGGGATTGAACCCAGGTCCCTCCATATGGCAGACGGACGCCCAACCATTTGAGCCACATCCACCCCCATTGAATTTTTAAAATAATAAAATGCCAAGGAAAATCAAATGTCCTAATGAAGTCTCTCCCAAGAAGTATCTGTTCTTGCTTGAAGTACACCATTTAAAAACATTTAATGTCAAAGACAGTGTTTAAATGTCGAAGAAGATGATTAGTCTGTCCTATTTAACCCTGCTAGCTGAAGATCTTACAGCCTATACTGAATAAATAGGAAATAAGTGACAAATAAAGCAACAAACCAACTTGACAAAAAGAGAGATAAAAATGCCTGGATCCCATCTCCCAAGATTCGGATCGTTGGTCTGGCATGTGGCTGGGAACCAGGATGTTTAAGCCTTCCCCAGGAGGTCTTAACGTGCAGCCAGCACTGACAACCACAGCCCGAAGTCCAATGTAGTCCCTGGCACGTAGTAGGCACTCAACAAAGACGGCAGATAATAGTTCAATGAATAGTTGAACAGTGCAATGAGAGGATGGATATGCTCTCAAAGTGTAGAGCTGGGTCCTTAACAATTATGACACTAACGATATTTTTTAAAAAAAACACAATAAAATAGGCATCACCGGTGTCAAATTCAGTGCTGGGATGGGGAGGGAGGCAAGAAGAGAGGCGGAGGGTGAAGCGTAAATTGGATTAAAGATAGAGCACAAGAGGCAGTAAGGTTCATTTTCTGGTTAGATGCAGGTGGGCCCTCCTCTGCCTGCCCAGGGTCCCTGGAGCTGGGGGTGGGGAAGCACCACCGGCAGCCCCAGGAGGCATAGAGCTGAGGGGAGGGGTCAATATGGTCCAGAGCAAACTGGGGAGCAGGTCCTCCTGCAGCCCTGTAGTCATTAGGCTCAGAGGGGGAGTCCAAACCCCCTTCCCTTCCCCCCCACAGGGCACTGAGCATGGGGCTCTGGCACTCAAGTTCCCCACTCTTGAACCGGGGGTTTGGGGGAAGATCATTTAGGAGCTAGGTATTCACTCTTGTCCTTCCCATCCCCAGCCCCTACTCCCCGATTTGGAAACTTCTAGATCCAGCTTAAACCCCCTTCTCAGAGCCTCAGCATCTGGCCCTATTGCAATGGTGAGGCTTTGTCTTCCTGGCCTCTCCCAAAGCCTGACCCCACACCTCTGCTTGTTGAGAGCGGGAGTGAACAGAAGGCAGTTATTATTACTTTTTATTGTGCTAAAATATATACAACATAAAACATGCCATTTTAACCATTTTTCAGTAACCAGTTCAGTGGCATTAATTATGTTCACAACGTTGCACAACCATCACCATAACTATTTCTAAAACTTGCTCATCTTCTCAAAGAGCAACTTTGTATCCATTAAGCATCAGCTCCCCATTCCCCACCCCACCCTCACCCAGCTCCTAGTTACCTTTTTTTTTTTTAAGGATTTATTTATTTATTTATTTATTTACTTTTATCCATTTTTACGCCCCCCCCCCCATGTTTTTGCTGTTTTCGTTTCCATTCGCTGGGCAAGTCTCTGTGTCTTTTTCCTGCCCTCTCTTCTCATCCTTCTCCTGTCTTCACTGGGATTCAATTCTCGGAACCTCCGATGTGGGAGAGAGGCATCCTACCGCCTGCGTTACCTTAGTTCAGGGTTTTTCAGCGCATCTTGTCTTGGCTCTCCCTTGTGTCACTTTCCTGTTATGTCATCATCTTGCTGCGTGGCTCATGGGGCGTGGGGGGCTCACCTGCTTGCGGGGGGCCTGGTGGCACACTCATGCATGGAGCCTGGTGACCCACATACCTTCTATATTTTTCTTTTTTTAATTTTTGCCGGGAGGTTCCGGGGATGGAACCCAGGTCCCTCCATATGGGAGGCGGATGCCCAACCACCCAAGCCACATCCACTCCCCACCCCGGCTATATCTCTTAAGGTTGACCAAAGATACCTAGATTTACAGTCATTTCCCTTACAGGATGGTCATATAATGAATCAGGCTTAGTTTATCACCAGCATTCTAAAAACCAGACCTAGGGAGAAAAACTAGGTCTGGGGACACCTGCATGGTTTCTAATATACCGAATGTTTAGCCTACCCTGATTATCACCAAATCAGGACAGCGAGAATATTCACACCCTAGTTACCTTTAATCTGCTTTCTGCCTCTATGAATGAATTAGCCTCCTCTAGGTAAGGAAAGCACCCCTCTTAGTGCCCAGCCCAGTGGCGCAGGGAGTCCAGGCTTTGGCAAAGCTGTTTCTGGCATCCAAGCTTCCAGCAGGGCAAGAGCCTGAGTGCTGTCTGGGGCAAGGTGAAGGACTGGGCAGAAGAGCTGGCATTTGGGAGTCATTCCCTGGGTTCTCCCCAGATAGAATACAGGACACTCAGTTACATCTGAATTTCAGATAAACAAGGAATCTTTTTTTTTTTTTTTTGAGGTACCTAGGCCAGGGATTGAACCTGGGACCTCGTCTGTGGGAAGCCGGCACTCAGTCACTGAGGCACTTTGGCTCTCCTGAGTTGGTTTTTTCGTTTGTTTGCTTGTTTGTTTTGTTTCTTTGTCTGCTTGCTTGCTTGTTGTTTGTTTTTGTTTTTAGGAAGCACCCAGAACCGAACACGGTACCTCCCATTTGGGCAGTAGGCACTCAACAACTTGAGCCACATCCTCTCCCAGGAAGAATTTTTTAGCATAAGTATGTTCCAAATATTGCTTGAGCATCCTGGACTTTTGTTTGCTAAATCCTGCAACCCTACTCACAGGGCTCCTCCTCATCCCCATGTGCCATCGTTCCCTGGTCCACTATCTGGGGCTTCTACCCTCGAACCATGGGGTAAGAGTTACTTCTCGTTTCCTAGGCAAAAGACAGCATTCCTATTCAGTGGGAATATGGTCTAACATCCCACCATGGCCCCTAAAAATCCTTCTTGGATTCTCAAGGACTGCTGGGTAACAGGGTCAACCGAGATCTTGTCCCTTATTTGGTGATATTTGGGTCCATTCATTTATTAAGTACTTACTTCAGACCAGACTTGGCCTAACCCTCAGGTTGCACAAAACCTGCATGGGGAAGAGATGGGAACAGATCAGATTCACAAATAATCTATAATGATGTGAAATCTTTACCCTGGAAGACTGTACAAAGTGGAAGACGCAATTCAATTTTCCCTGGGGTTGGGGTGGGGTAGGCAAGTTGGGGCAGGCAGCTTCTAAACTGTGAGTAGGAGGGGGAAGGATTCCTGGAGGGACAGTGTCTTCTGGGATAAAAACCCCTGGAATAAAGGGAAGGAGATAACCCAGCAGGGCTCTTGGGAGATGGATGGGACAAGGGCAGAAGATGAGGCCAGAGAGGTGATGGGACCAGACTGGGAAGGGCAGGCTGATGAACTGGGGCTACACCCTGTACTTCCCATCCTGCGATCTGTTATGACAGGGCTTATAAACTGGGGTGACCCTCAGGGAGTCTGGGCATGCCCCGAAAATAGTATGTGCAGGTGTACATTTTTCTGGGGAGGGTCCTCAGCTGCCATAAAATTTTCAAAGGGGTCTGTGCCCCAAAGAGTTTAAGAAGTTAACTGTAAGCTAAGCTAGTGGTTATTATTGCTTCATCAAAGCCCCCTGGGGGAAGCGGCTGTGGCTCAATCAGTAGGGCTCCCGTTTACCATATGGGAGGCCCCGGGTTCAGTTCCCGGGGCCTCCTGGTGAAGGCAAGCCCGCCCGCACGGCGTGGTTAGCTGACCCAGCGAGCACAAGCAGCAAGGGGGGGATAAATGAATAAATAAATAAATAAATCTTTAAAAAAAAAAGCCCCCTGGGTCCCAGCCAGGCCCCCCTCTTCTCCAAGCCTCAGCTCACCGCTGGTCCCAGGCCTGCGTTTGCTGTCGGAACCACCTCTTCCCCCCTGCCTCCTCTCACGCCCTCCTTCCCCACTGCTCTGGAAGCCAACCCCAGCCACCCCCACTACCTGGGCTGCTTCGGAGTGGCTCTTGGGCCCTCACGTTGGAATCTTTGTGTCTTCTCTCCATGGAGGGCCACACTTATTGCCCTCACCCCAACCTGCTACAGTCTTGCTCGCCCATCCCCTCTCCTGACCTCCTTCCACCCCTTCCCTCTCCCACGGCAGCTCCCAAATGTCACCGATGAGCGATGAGTCGCATCCCAGCTGTCACCTCAGCGTGCCGCCTCTTCCTCATCTTCTGGAAAGTTCCCCTCTCTTACCTCCCTGACCTTACACCTGCATATCTGGAATCTCCTACTTCCAAAGCCACTGCTTTTCTGTTTCTCTCTGGCTTCTCTGGCTTTTTCCTTTCCTTTAAAATTGTGAGTTTTAAAAAATAGGTAATTCATACACATGGAAAAAAAAATTCAAGCAGAACAAAAGTGTAATACAGTGAAAATTACATCTCCTTCCCGCCCTGATTTTCAATTCCCAAAAATCTCTCCCCAGGGGCAACTGTTGTTACCAGTTTTGAGGTCCTTCTGGACCTGCACTGTCGAATGCAGTCAGCTCTCGCTACATGTGACTATTGAGCACTTAAGAAGTGCTGTACGTGTAAAATATACAACAGATTTCAAAGTCTTAGTATAAAAAAAAATCTCATTAATAATTTTAGAATATTGATGACCTGTTGAAATGACAGTATTTGTATATATTGGGTTAACTAAAACATATTAAAATTAATTGTACCTATTTCCTTTTATCTTTTAGTGGAACTACTGAAAAATCTAAAGTTACATGTACAGCTTGCATTTGTGGCTTACATTATAATTTTATTGGACAGCACTGTACATTATAATTTTATTACATTTAAAAGCATATATGTATATACTGTATGTTCACAGACTTGTGCAGATTCCTTTGTGTACTCAACAGAGGTCATATCATATTAGTATATGATATGTATACTTCATATACTGATATATATAGTATATTTCATAGGTGGTGACCTTAGCGTCTGACCCTCCAGAGGACACACCCTCAGCCACCTGGTGTGCCATCTTCCAGGGCACTCAGGCTGGCATCTTGGCCACACCTCAGCGAGCAGTGCTAGTGCCTCAGGGCCAGACAAGAGGAACAGATGTGAGCACTGATGGGGGCAGTAGAACCCAATGGTGAGGGATGGTGTGGGTGTCAGGTGCTAATAACCCACTCGCCTATCTTTTGTTGGGATATTTAAGTAAACTCAAGGGGAAGCGGATGGGGCTCAAGTGATTGGGCATCCGTCTACCATATGGGAGAACCTGGTTCAATCCCTGGCGCCTCCTGGTAGAAAGGCGAGCAGGCAAGCCAGGCCCACGTGGGCAAGCCGGGCCGACGCGGCGAACCACGCAGCAAGATGATGATGCAACAAAAGAGAGATGCAGGGGAGAGTCAAGGCGTGACGCTCCAGAAACCAGGAACTGTGGTTGCGCAAGTGACAGGGTGCCTCTGGTCACATCGGAGGTCCCTAGGATTGAATCCTGGTGAAGCCTGGAGGAGAAAAATGAGAAGAGAGGGAGAGAGGGCAAGAAACAGACACAGACGATCACTCAGAGAATGGACACAGACAGCAAGTGGGGTGGCGGGGAGGACTAAGCTCAGGTATGAAAAGGCTTGTCTCGGTGTGTGTTACATACTAACAACTGCCGTATATTGATTGCAGGGGGAGGGGAGCTCAAGCTTATTTTATGTCTTTCTTATGAAAGACATAAAATAGAAGATAGATCCCGAGCCTCAAAGAACTTATACTCGAAATGTGGAGAAAGTCAGACCAGAGACCACAATGAAGTCATTTCAGTGTTTGGCTTTTGGCTCCGTCATCTGTAAAATGCTTCCACAACATCTTCACACTTACCTTCATTAAAGCACTTAACTGATTTAGTCATTTGTTTTTGTGCCTGTCTATTTTTTTTTCTTTAGGAGGTACTGGGGATTGAACCCAGGACCTTGTACATGGGAAGCAGGTGCTCAACCACTTGAGCTACAGCCACTCCCCAAGGAGAGTTGTTTTTTTTCGTTCGTTTGTTTTTCGGATGCATTGGGATTCAAACCCAGGACCTCGTACAAGGGAAGCAGGCACTTAATCACTTGAGCTACATCCACCCCCCACCCCCCCACCCCCGTCTCCTTATTAACCTACTGTGAGCTCCTCGAGGGCAGAGACCCATCTCTTCATTGTGAAGACCCTGTGCTTCACATAGGCCTGGCATAGCCCTGTGGTTGTTGAGAAAATGTGTGTGAGAAGAACAAACCATTTCCAAGGGTCCTAGAGGAACTCTGATGCCCTTTTCAACTCAGAAACTCTCCGAGTCACGGCATTTTGGTTCAGCAAAGGATATGCCAAGCACTTCCCCTGGGGCTCTGCGAGACACAAAGAGATAAGCCATCAGCAGCGTTCCAAGAATACCCACTTCTAGAATTCATGTTGCAGATATCTTTGCCCATATGCCTGACAACGTAGGTTCAAGGATACTCATTGGGGGAGGATGTGGCCCAGATGGTTGGGCATCTGTCTCCCATATGGAGGGATCTGGGTTCAATCCCCAGGACCTCCCAGTAAAAACAAAAAACAAACAAACAAACAAATAAACAAAAAAGGATACTCATTAAGCATTATGCTAGGACAGTATTAAAAGATTGGGCCTAAATGCCTAAATGCACATCTGTAGAGGGCTGGCTGCATAACGCTGCCGCAGCTTTCTAATGGGATGTATGCAGACATTTAAAGGAGTGAGGAGGCTTGAGGATAAAGGGTCCAAAGCTTAGATGGTGCCGGTGGAGCCGACCACATTATTTTCTGCGTTGTCGTGGTCTCAGAAGCTGGGACTCCCAAGCTCTGCTCCAGCAAGCACGTCTTTTGGTATATTTTCCATACTGTTATAAGCTCTTGTTTACCAAACAAATTTTAGTGAGACAGTGGGGGCTTATCAGAGATTTGGAAAATTTTATAAATAGCTCATGGGCTCCCATTCTCCTCGTGATGACTCTTAGGGGTCCTGAATAAGACCCTGGGTAAGAAGCACCAGTGTTTTGACATTACAAAGGGGAAACTGAGGCCCTGGGAGGTGGGGCAGGGCACTGTCCAGGGGTGACAGAGCCGGTCCCAGCTGGGAAAGAGCCAGAATCCAAGTCTCATTCACGGGACAAATCTTTACTGAGAGCCCACTTACTGGGGATTCCGCTAGAACAAAATCTGGGAATCCCCTTATCATAGAGTTTGTATTCTAATGAAGGCAGGCTGACAAACACATAGAATAAGCAGGAATGAGCTATGAAGAAAAATAAGGCAGGCAAATGGTCGGAGTGGGGAGCTATTTAAGACAGGACTGTCCACGTGGGCCTCTATGGCAAGGTGAGATTTGAACCAAGACCTGGGTGAAATGTGGTAGCAAGCAACTCAGGTATCTGGGGGAAGGGTGTTCTGGGGTGAGGGGCCAGCAAGTGCAAAGCCAGGGGTGGGAGTAGCTGGGGTGGGGGTTGGTGTCAGGACCAGCCAGGAGGCAGTCTCTGTTCACCTCACTTTTGAAGAAAAGTGACTCTTCCTGCCCTGGAAAATGTAGTAAACTCAGCCATGCTTAGTAGATGCTCAGTAAATGTTTAATTGATGCTTAATGATGGGAAGAAGTTGGGGGCCTGGGCTGAGCCTGAGGTGGGGACCAAAGTCACACACATTTCCTGGCTGGTGGAGGAGAGAAGGACAGGCAGCTCCCTGCCCCACTCCGGCCTGGCCCCTGGCCCCTGGGTAGGGGGCTCCTGGCAGGCAGTTCACCAAGGCGTCCCAGGTGGCACTCGTGCAGCTCTGCCAGGATGATGATCCTTAGTTGGCTTCTCAGAGTGTAGAATCCTCCATGCACCACCCCAGGGAGATGGTGCAGCTGGAGAAAGCAGGCTCATGGCCTCTCCACCTGCAGGCTTGGGGCAAGGGTAGAAAATGGGGGGCTGCAAGGTATTTGAGGTAAGGGGATGGGGTGCTGAGCTGGGCTGAGGGCTGGTGAGTTCTCACACATTTTCCTGTTCTAGAAATCAGACCCAGCTCTTGCCCAGATTTGGGTAATGAGGAAATGAATTGTTTCAGGTGAGAGTGGATGCTAGTTCCTGCTCCCCCATTTTTATTTCACTTTTGGACCCATTCTTGCTGGGTAGATGAAGTTTTAGGTAAAGAGGGTTGGTTTAGAGCCTGGATTTTAAGGCTCCCCAACTTACCAGCTAGTTGGATAATTTAACTTACCTCTCTGAGCCTCAGTTTCCTTGTGGGTTAATACAAAAAAGAATGAGTGCAGCAGCTGATACACGGTAGCATTCAATAGTCCACGTCTGAAACCATGACGTTGTCTTATTTCCTGTTCGTGGTTGAGAGGAAAGAAACCAATCTCTGCTTCATCCCACCTGAGTTGAAGGCGTGCCCTGGGGAACCTCTGACCCGGCACCATCCCTCTCCATTCCCCTTCTCAACACACAGGTCACTCTCGTGGCAGATGACCCTCTCCCAGGCAGTGGGCAGCCTTGGCCCGGAAGGGGTGTGGCAGCCAGGACCTGCCCTCACAGGCTTGGTTCCAGCTCCCACCCCCCACCCCTGTGCACGATGCCTCTCCCCTGCTCCTGGTGGTCTCTTTCCCCGGGATTCATGCTCCCTCTTTAGCTTCCCACCTACTAGCTGTGTGACTGTGGGCAAGTTAACTTACCTCTCTGGACCTCAGTTTCCTTATCCCTAAAACAAGAATATAATAGAACCTACCTCCTAAGGACATTGCAAGGATTCATAGGTTAATATTTGTAACGTGCTTAGGACAATGCATGATACAGAGTAAGCACTTAATAGCTTTTTTTTTTTTTTTTTTGAGATACTGGGGATTGAATCCAGGACCTCCTATGTGGGAAGCAGGCACTCAACTGTCACATCCATTCCCTCTTTTTATTATTATGTTTCAATTTATGTAGTTGGTCATATATCTCTTTGACAGTGGTTTTGTTTTTGTTTAAGTCATCATTTACCTGGGCACTCGCGTTACAATGGTGAGAGACATGGTCTCCCATATCTTGGTGGTGAGGAGACAGACCTGAAGCAAAACTCCCAGAAATAAATGTACAGTTGCAGCTGGGATCTGGCCTTTGAAGAGGAACATGGGCTCAGAGAATGCACCATGATGGGGATCTACCCAGCCAGGCTGGTGAGGGAAGGTTACCCTGAGAAATTGACTTCAGAGCCAAGATACGAAGAATGAATGGCAGTTAACCAGTCCAGAAGGGAAGAGGTGGAGGGACCAGCATGTTCAAAGACCCTGCAAGTCAGAGGGCTGCCGGAAGGCAGACAGGGCAGGGTACAGAGACCTTGGGGGCGGGGTATATGAGCGCAAGCTGGGTGGCGGGGAGGGGTGTGTAGGCAAGTTAAGGAGCTTTATTTTTCATTTTTATTGTGGTAAAATATACCAAACATAACATTTGTCATTTAACCACTCGTAAGTGTACAATTCAGTGGCATTAGTTACACTCACAACGTTGTGCAACCATCACTGCTATTTCCAAAACTTTTTTTTTTAATCACCACTTTAAGCATTAACTTCCCATTCCCCCTACCTCTAGCCCCTGGTAACCTCTAATCTACTTTGCATCTCCATGAATTTGCCTATTCTAGATATTTCTTATAAGTCGAGCGATACAGTTTTGTCCTTTTGTGTCTGTCTTATTTCACTGAGCGTGATGCCTTCAAGGTTCATCCATGTTGTAGCCTGGGTCAGAATTTCATAAGGAGTTTGGTTTTCATCATTAGAGAAATGGATATCCTTTGAAGGCTTTCATCAGGGGAGGTTGACTCGACCAGCCTTGCCCTTAGAAAAGTGCACTTTGGCTAAAGCTGATGGGGGCTTAGACTCAGGCTTGGCAACAGAGATGGAGAGAAAATGAGGGAATCGGGGAGATTTGGAATGGTAGAATCTCAGGACTTGGAGAAGGACGGGAAGGTGAGGGCACAGTCCTGTCTCTGGCTTTGATCTCCAGAGGGGCTGTGGACAGGGCCAGTGGCTCTCAGATTTGTGGCTCCTCTGGGGTGTAGGGGTGGGGGACCCTGGGGCTGAGTTGGGGGCAGAGGAAACTGAGAAGAAAATCCGCCCCGTAGAGACCAGAGGAGCAAGCAGCCACGCTGTCTTCTTTCTTCTGCGTTTTTGTATCTTCCTGGAGAGCAGAGCCTGCAGCACCGGAAGGAGGGGTCTTACTGGCATCCCAGATGAAAGGCGGCAGGAGGAGGGAAAGAGTCCTGAGCTTGGTCCCACTTTGGACACTACCAGGCTGGGTACCGCAGGGTCAGCTTGGCTGCCTCGGGTCTGTTTCATCTTCCTAGGAACTGGGAAGCCCCCTCCCGCCCCCAGAGGCCCCCCTGGCTCCTACCTCCCCCAAGAAGTGGGTGATGCTGCCCTCGGAGAGAGCATTTGCAGTAGAAAGGACCCTGACCCAGAGACTCACCAACAGTGCGACCCCAGGCCGGTGACTTCTTTCAGCCAGAGCGCGTGGAGCATCTCCTGAAGGCCGCCCTGCACCCGGCCCGGCAGAGCCAGCGCAGACGCGAGCCCCCCGGGGGAGCAAGTGTGTTCTAGAGGTGGCTGCAGCATAAATTTGAACAGGTGTAGTGTCGGCTCACAAAAGGGGCAGCGAGTTCTTCTTGGTTTGGGGTGAGGGGGTATTTGTTAGAAAGGGAGAAGTGGAGATTTTCTTGAACTGTATCTTGGAAGATTGTTCTCAGTTTGGAGGAAAAGCAGGACGGAGGCTGGAGGCGGATGAGGGGCTTCCAGGCAGGCGCAAGGGCCTTGACAAAGACAGGGGGGTGGGAAACAGAGCCGGTCTTCAGCTCCCTGCCTGAGATGTGCAGAGGGTCGGGTGGGGACCCCCAGCACCGGGACTTTGGCTTTCGTCTCTCTGGCTCTGGGAGGGATGGGCTGGAGGGAGGTGAGGAACTTATGGCAGGGAGGCCATTTAGGGTGGTGGCCAGCTAGAGATAATTAAAAAAAAAATTTTTTTTTCCCATATAGCACTTACTCAGAGCCAATGCTGTTCTAAGAGATAAGCAAATATTTTTTTATATTTATTCACAGTAACCCTATTCAGGGGCTTCCTGATCCCCATTTTCCATTTGGGAAAATACCAAGGAGCAGCTTGCCCGAGGTTATGGAAGCAGGGAATAGGATTTGAGCTGGGCAGCTGGGCTGCAGTGTCCATGCCCTCAACCTCTGGCAGCTGGCTCTGAGCAGAAGAGGTATGGGCAGGGCTGGAGGGAGTTAAGGAGGGAAAATGGTCAGGAGCTGGCCTCAGATGGGAAATTGGGGGTGAACGGGGTGAGGGCAGAGCCTCGGCAGGCTCCCAGGCAGGCGGGGTACTGTTCATTGAGCTGTGGAACCAGGAGAGACAGCTTTGCTTGCCCCCACTCCCTGCCTGTAACATGGGGACAGGGACCCCTGCCTCAATGGTAGAGGGAGCAGGGGAGAACCTGCTGGTGCAAACGTGCTACTGTCCCCGTCATCCCCTTCCAGGCAGCCTCGGGGTGGGGGTGGGGAGCTGCCCCCTGGGAGCTTTTCCTCTGTCATTTCCTCAAGTGGCTTTGAAGCCTGCCCGGTTCTTTGGAGGGAGAGAGGTAAAAGTAGTTCAAGGGATGTCAGTTGGGAGTATTTGGAATGCAGATGGTCGGCACAAGCACCTTTTATTTTTGCTCAGAACATCTGAGCCTCAATGAGGTTGCCCCCGCCCATGGTAGCAGAGAGGATGTGAGAGCTCCAGGGGCTGCTGTGAGCACGGGGCGGGCTGTCACCCCCCCAGCCCGCTGCCACGCCACCACCACTGAAAATAGAAAGGCTGAGGTATCAGCCCCACGGAGGGGTTGACTGGGGAAGCCTTTGAAGCAGGAAACAGCCTGGGAAGGGAAGGCTGAGTGAAACAAGTCTGTTAATATTCCTGGCGGCAGCCGCAATTGCCCCTGGGTCTTCTGTGTTCCATGGCTGCCAGAAGCCTGGACCCCAAGCTCAGCAGCTCCAGGGCCTGGGGGGCAAGGCCTGGGCTTGTCTCATAACTTAGCTGTGTGATGTTGGGCAACTCCCCTCCCCTCTCGGCCTCAGTTGTCTCACCTGTACCATGAGAATGGTGGATTACATCATCTACCAGGTTCCTTCCTGCCTCAACCTTCTGGGACTCACCCCAGGGTTTAATTTGGCCCTGATTCCTGCTCCAGCCCCCCACCCCCCAACTCTCTGCACCCTTGGAGTGGGACTCAGGCCTGGCTGGGCCCAGGAGATGAGCTGAGATTTTCTGGGAAGCAGCGGGACGCAAGAGCAGGCTGAAAAATGATGGGTTTGCCCAGAGCCCCTTCCCCAGGGGGCATCCTCAGGGAGGAGAGAGGCTGTGAGCACACAGGACAGCCCAGGCCTGGGCTGCCCCATTGAGTGGGAGGAGGCTGCTGGGCCAGTTGTTAACAGTGAGTTCCTGGGAGGAGGTCTGGGAGCCTGGGGAGAGGTCAGGGAGGCAAGAAAGAGAAGCATTTGGGGGGGCTGGGTCAGGGCCTTTTTACCCACTGGTATGGAAGGGTTTCTGCATTTCAACAATCCACATGACTGCATTGGGATGTCCTGCTGGCTCTCGGCCCTATTTGTCGGGAGAGGGGAGAGGGATGGCTGCTAGGAGTGGCTGTCTAGCCACTTCTGCCATCAGACGAATTCCTTTCATTCAGAGTCACTGTTTCCACCTGGCCCAGTCTCCAGTGGCCCCTGGCCTGCTGCACCAGGGTCTCCCTCCTCCCCTGCTGCTGGGTTGCAGTGGAGGGAAGCTTTCGTCCCCCCACTCGTGGCTCCACGGCCCAGCCAGGTGAGTGCTTGCCCGGCAGCTGCCCTGGACCATAGGCCAGGAGGCCTCGGCTCCTGGTTCCCGCCTCCCTCAGCCACCTTCCCTCCCCTGCTCAGAGCTCCCATTTGGCACCATCCCTCATATCCCCCATCCCCTGGATGAGGCCCTTTCCCATCTGGTTCCTGCCTGGCCAGTGGAAGAGGAAGCTGAGGTAGAGGTGGAGGATGGGGGAAGTGGGAGCAGGTGCAGTTAAGGGCAGCTGGATGGGGGCAGACACTGGGTCCTGGTGCCAAGGCCCTGCTCTCTCGGCTGGCCCGACTTCCCTGTGCAGCAATTTCAGTTTCTGTATTAAAACAGTTTGGGTTTGTTGCCTCCTTGCCTTCCTGCTGGGTGTTTATAGTGAGGAAAATAATTGGTAATATTTGCACAGATGTGCTGGCACAGCAGCTCATCACGGGCACCTTTACCCAGGGGACCCTCCCTGCCCCCAGCCTCCCCTGCCAGCCTGGAGGGGAGTCACTGCCATCCCCAGGCCTCCCAGAGCCTTGGACTGTGAGGCACAGGCAGGGCAGGGTAGCAGGAGATGGAAAGTGCCCGAGGCAGGCCCTTAGGCGGGTCTCAACAGGGAAGGGAGAGTGTGTTACTGCTTATGTTCCAGGGATGGATGAGGACAAGCCCAGGCTGCACAGGATGGGCCCTTTCAGTGGGGCTGCAGGAGGGAAGCCCCCAGGGGCTCCGTTTCTGATTCCATTTTCTCCCCGCAGAGCCTGAATTTGCAGCTGGTGTGTGTGTGTGTGTGTGCATGCGCACGCAGGACCAGGATGGAAGCTGGAAATCATTTGACTTCTCTCCCTTCTCAAGGCCTGGGACAGCATTCTAGAGGGCTGGGCAGGAGGTGGGAACTTTCTGGGCTCTGAGGCAGCCTGAGCAGGGCCTGGGCTGGGGTGCCAGCTGCCCACTGCCCAAGTTGGGCCCCAGAGCCAGGCTGGTGATGGGACGGGACCGCAGGGTGGGCAAGGCCTGATGAGACTACTCAGCTCCCCCACATGTGCACGAGCTGCATGTGTGGGTACACAAGTGAGTGTGTGCATGCAGTATTGTGCATGTGCAGGGTGTACCTGTAGTGTGTGTGTGTGCAAAGGCATGCATGGCTGTGTGTGTCTGCATGTACACTGTATGTACATGCATGCGTGTGCATATATGTGGGTGATGTGCTGGGAACATGTGTTTGTGCATGTGTGTCTTGGTTGGGTTCCTCCAGAAGCTGACCCTGAGATGGGGACTCAATTGCAGATAGTTTATAGGGTGGTGACACCAGAAAGCACAGTAAGGGCAAGGGGAAAGGAAGGCAGCCAGTGAAGGGCATGTTAGCAGCAGATTTCCCCCTGGGGAATTCTGGGAACCAGTGGAGAACCTGGCTAGAGTTCTCCTCTCCAGGGGGCAAGAAGAAAGCCAGGGTCTTCACCCGCCACGTCCTCATCAGTCAGTGGCTGAAGCCTTCGCAGCCTTGGGGGGTGGGTAGTGGCTAATGCAGAGGGCAGCAGGGTGGGTGCGGGCAGGTCTGCCGCGGGGAGGGGGTGTAATGTGCTGCTGGAGGTGCTGCTGGTGGGCAGCCTCAGTGTAAGCCCCCTTTGGGGGTTGCCTGAGCTGGAGCCGCCTGGCCCGATGTCACACCCCCCTTCTGGGCAGCCCACATCCAGAGTCCAATCGACCAGGGGGGATAAAGGCGCACCCCAGGCCGATTCTGAAGGGCATCCTGGCTCAGGACCACCCCTCAGGGTGGGCCCAGCCTGTCATTCAGGCCACGGTGCAGCCCAAACATGAGTGCTGTCCCTTAACAAATATCTGCGTCCTAATCTCTGTCTCAGGGGACCCAAGTCACGGCAGCATATGTGTGCATGTGTGCGTGGCTATGTCTTACCAGCAGGGGCGTGTAGGGTAAGTGGGGTTGGCAGGCACGTGCCCTTCCAGGGTCCTCCATGCACAGCGACCTAGAGGCCGGGCCAGTCCCCCTGCCACCCGCCGGCTCCCCGTGGCCTGGGACTGAGAGGATATTAGGGATTTGGTCCCGAGGCTGGGGTCTGAGCCTGTAGGAGATGGTTTCTTCTCCATACCACTCAGGAGACCCCCAGGGAAGAAGATATGGGGAACTCGAGAATGGGCAGCAGGGCAGGGGACGGGGCTCCTTGGCCCCCTAAACCCTGCATCCACCCCTGGGTAGCTCCAAGCAGCTCCGTGCAGCCTCGGTTGTCCTGACTCATGCCCCTTTCTCCCTGACCTCCAAGGCTCTTGAACCTGAGAGGGTCTTCCTCCAGACACAGAGCTTGCACCCCATCACTCTACATCCAGGCTGCTCCAAGCAGGGAAGTCCTGGGGCAGTGTGGACGCTCTGGCTGCCCTTCCTCTCCTCCCCCAGCCCAGACGTGGGCTTGTCCTCCTGAGAAGGCAACTGGGGGTCAGGAGCAGCAGACGTGGGGATGGAAGTCAGTCTTGGAGAAGAACAGGATGCAGGTGGGGGCAGGCGAGGTATTACAGAGAGACGCCCAGGTGTTACATAAATGTTTATTACCAGGATAACTATATACAATAGCAGGACATTAAAATCACCCATTCTGGGCCTTGGAACTTCAAGGGGGGTAGGGAGTGGAGGGCTGGGCCATGCCCACGGCAGACGGGGAGGGTAGGGAGTGTGGCGAGACAAGGGGTAGTCACTAATGAATCCACAGCCCTGGGCTCTGTGTGGGGCACAGGAATGACCAGGGCCCCAGATCATGCACAAAAGAGTCCTATAACTCGAGCCTCGACAGGTCTGCTCTCCAGGTGCTGCCCACTGCCTGGACCTCTCTAAAATTCTGAATGTTCCTTAGCAGCGGGTGTTGCAAGCAGCCCTGAGGTGGGAGTATCAGTGAAGAAGCCCTAAGGCTGGCCTGGGGCTGGCGTGGGACCCACTCTCCAGGAAACCCAGTGCCTGCCAAACAGCATTTAGAGGTGGGAATGCATTGCTGGTCTCTGAGAGACACATCAGACCTTCCCGCTTGACTTCCAGAGTCGTTAGACCCCTTAGAGATGGCTGCAGTTTGGTTCTAGCCCAGATGCTATTGGCAGAATTCAAACAGCTTGGAAGCACCTTGGAGGATGCCTGCCACACCCCTGCCCACAAATACTAAGGGGTATGAGAAAACAAATCTTTTGGATACATTCTAACCATCTTCCTAGGCCTTGCTCAAGGAATACCTCCTCCAGGAAGCCTTCCAAGCACACACACCCTGTGTCTCTCTTCTCGCCTCAATTCATTGCTCCCCAGGGGCTGGAGCTAGGGCTCTGGGCTCAGTGGCTGCTGGGCTGATGATGCTCTTTCTGTTTCCCTGGGATGGCCCCAGCTCAGGGCCTCCCAGGCAGCACCCAGTGGAGGATGATGGTGGCCAGGACGGGAGTAGAGCAGGGAACAGGCAATATTTTAGGGCCTTCCAGTCTCCCTTTCTATCTCTGTGTCATTGCATCGCCTTTCACTCCTGCACAGAGAAACTCCAAGTGCCTGATCTTGGTTCAGAGTTTAAATGCCTGGGACGGCTCTTCTCTATCTAGACTCAGTGGTGTCTCACAAGCCCACAGGACAGACTAAGTATCCCCCAGAATCAGAAAGAACAAGAGGGCCCTGTGTTACCCTCTGGTTGGCTGGGTCTGAGTGTCCTGTGGGGAGAGTGGTGTTGGGGGGAGCTCAGGCCTTCCTTGGGTGGAGGCTTCCATGGGCTGAGTGGACTGGGTCAGGTCACCTGTCCCTCGGGCATCCCTGCCTCCACCATCGCCCCCTAGTCTTTCACTGTGAGGAGTCTGGTGGAGTTGGGTAGTGGGCTGCCTGCTGGGCACGAGCCCCTCTAGGGAATAGGCAGAAGGAGCTGAGCCTCCAGCCTGCCTCCAGCCAGAGCTGGACCCTGCCTTGATGGCCTCACCCTCTCCCGCTTCCCACCCACAGCCTGGGTTTTAGGCTGGTGTCCTCTGGCCCTACTCTGGGGTTGGGAGCAGAGGGCAAGGAGAAGGGAAGGTTGAGCTCTGCAGGCCTCCTCCCAATGAGCCACTCTTACAGGTGGTCTTCAGGGGATGAGGTTCATGGCTCTCCAGAGTCTGCAATCCCCAGCCCTGTGGCCTCCACAGGGGGAGCAGGGGAGTCAAGCTGCCAGGTCCTGCTGGCCACTAGCCATGGCCATTCTGGGACATGTAAGCTGCCAGAGCCACCACCACAGCCACATAGAGACCGGCCCCCACGGCGATGGAGAGTGTGGCCAGGAAGAGGGCCCGGCGGGAGGTGGTGCTGGCCAGGCGGAAGTCGCCCTTGGAGATGGCCTTGCTGGTCTAGGGGGAGAGAGGTGCTGGTGAAGGGGACCACCCCCTGCCTGGCAAAACAGCAGCCCCGGCCCGCCAGGCCCCTGTACCCATCCTGCATGCGCCCCTGCTGCTTCCTCCCGTAGAGGGCCCCTGGGGCTCTTACCCCCTGGGAGAAGTAGAAGGCGGCAATGCCCAGTGGCCAGAAGCAGCAGAGCATGGAGAAGATGGTGAGACCCAGGTGGTCGCTGGGAGGCAGCGTGAGGAAGTGGTCTTCACTTTCACTCTCCGTCGAAGTTGCATCGCTCTGCAAAACACCAGTAGGCTTTCCTGACCAGGCCTGGGGTCACCCCGGCCCTGCCAGACTGGCAAGAGTTAAAAAAATAAATAAAAAGTAAGACCCAGTGGGCGATGGCGGGGACAACAGGCAGTGTCACCAGATGTTGGTGGGAGTGCAGGGGATTCTGCTCTCTTCCGAAGCCTTGGCAATCACCCAGTAATTCCACTTTTAGGAATTTATCACAAAGGAAGAATGCACGTACAGAAGTAGAGGGGTGTTCCACATAGGAACAATTGTGAAAGATTAGGAACAACCTAAATGCCCAATGGCCCGGCAGACTGGGTTACTAAATGATGGAGGAGCTTACAATAGAATACCACGTTACCATTAAAAAGCACGTTGTAGAAAAATGACACATCTCATGGAGAAATACTGAAATATGTTGTTTAGGTAATAAAACTGTGTATAGCAAGATTGCTTTTGAGGGAATGGGGGTAGTGATAAACATGTGAATAAAAAAAGACGGGAATATTATCCACCAAAATATGAATAATGCTGTCACTGAGTGGTTGTCTCTAGAGAGCTTAAATTACTTATAAAATTACAAAAACAAGAACAATAAATGCTATTAAATTAGTCAGTTCAAGTCCATGTTTCTCAGTGTGGGCTGCACCTGTGTCAGAAGTACCTTTGGTGTTTGTTAGCATACAGATTCCTGGGCCCCAAGCCAGGCCTAGGAAATCTGAACATTTGAAAGCAGGTCCCGGGAATCTGAATTTTAAACACATGCCCCTGGTGATTTGGAGGCTCAGCACAGTCTGAGACCACCATTGCAGCTTCCTGGCAAATTCACCTCCTCCTCCTCCTCCTGGTCGTCCGCCTGGCCCTGCAGCTCCTCCTGGACACCGTAGGACACGGTCTGGATGGTGACATCCTCTTCAGCCTGGCCAGACCCTGGGGACCACTCCACGGGCCCAGCCTGGGACTCCCTACCCTCGGTGAAGCTGGTCTCACAGCTGCCTGCCCTGGGCTCCTTGGCCTTGTCCCTCCCCAGGAGGCAGCTGGGCCGGTACCAGGCCTCCACGGCCAGCTGCAGGGACCCTGGGTCCAGGAGCTGGTGGGCATGAGTGGAGCCAGCACCACCCAGGAGGTAGGAGTAGAGCTTCTCCTGGCAGGGCCAGCTGGGCGAAGCCTCTGGGTAGGGGTAGCGGCCGTGCAGGTGTGCAGGGCTCTTAGGCAGCAGCGGGTTCTGTAGTTCGCTCAGACTCTCCATGGTTCTGGGGGCAGCCGCCTGGAAGGGAGCCGGGGGTGGCTGAGCAGTCCTCACAGAGCCTGCGGGAGAGCAAGACAGACATTGTGGCCAGGCTGCCGAATGCAGGGTCAGAAGTGGTTAAGAGCACAGGCTGGACAGTCTGACTTGGCTCAAAACCTGCCTTTGCCATTTACCAGCTGTGGGATCTTGAGCCAGCTACTCCCCAGAGCCTCCATTTCTTTGTGAGTTGGGCATAGTAGTAGTACTTACCTCACATAGTTGGTTCTTTCACTTATCCATTCAACACATTTATTAAGTGTCAACTATATACCAGGCACTGTACCAGAAGCTGGAGGTACAATGGTGAGAAAGGCAGGAAGCAGGGGAAGGAAGAGGGATGCATGCTTTGTCTTCATGGAGCTTACAGTCTGGTGGAAAAGTCAATTGTAAAATCACTCTCTGCTCCAAGGAGAAATACAGCATGTGGGTGTAAGATATGCAATGAACAGGCCTGATACAGAGATGTAGGGAAGGCACTGGAAAACTGAAGGAAGAGTACAAGTTAACAAGGCAAAGGGGATGGTGAGCACACTTCGTACCAAGGGAAAGGTGCATGCAAAGGCCCTGTGGCCAGATAAAGTACAGTGGCTATGACAGCCTGGTGTGGCTAAGGGCCTGAAGCACAGAAAGAGGGTAAGATGGGACATGGGGGCCAAAGCATGTGGGGCCCTGAAGACCCATTGTGGTCTTAGAGGGTGGCAGGATGAGATTGGGTCCTGAAGCTGTCACCATGGCTGCATGTGGCAGCGGATTGGAGATGGCTGGGTTGACTGTGAGGCTCAGTAGGAGACTTTAGCTATGGCTTCAGGCATGCCAAGGGCAGCTGGGAGTTGGTGGTGATGGAGACAGAAGAAAGGGGACAGGCCTTAGGAGATAGGGACACGGCTTGGTGGCAGGTGGGATATTGGGTTTAGGGAGGACTTGGTCTAGGGTGGAACGGCACCACGATTATTCCAGAGCTGGGGAAGGAATGCTCACATCTGTCAGCTCTCATTGTAGGAGGAGGTTTCCTCACAGACGTGGTCTTAGGGAGTGCAACTTGGGCCAAATTCCCCTTTAAGGCAAACTGTATCTTTGGGAGGTTCCTATGGGGTGTAGGACCCTGGAGACAGGGCCCCTGGGATGGGCACACAGGGGGTGCTCAGGGCTGGCTGAAGGGGGTAAGTGCGGGGAGAGATTTTTCTAAGCCCCTTTCCAGTCCTACTCCCCATCAAGAATCCACAGCTATAGCCTGAGAAAGGGTCATTTCTACTTTTGCCCCAAGATAAATGACTGGGTTCTAGAAAGCTGGCTCTTAGGAAACCAAAAGACAGAGCGTGGCCCCAGGAATAATGGCCAGGCAGTGGGCCGAGGCAGGGGCTGTCCACAGGGCTGGGCTCCCCCGTGGACCTGCTATGAGAGGAGGAGGGTGGGCTCTGCAGGAGCAGGAGGCTGCCCAGAGGACCACAGAGGGCCTGACTTGGGGAGCTGGGGCTAGGATCCAAGGATGTCTCCAAGAATATTGGAGGGGCACGAGGATGGGGATGCGGCCCAAGAGCCTGGCTCCTTGCCCAGGGGGGCCATAGATGGTGCTGGAGACACTGAGCTGCTGGGGACCTGGGGTCCTGTTGGCATATTTACCAGCTGCTGGTTGCACTTGGGCTGCCACCCAGCTGTGGCAGAAGCTGCTCCACATGTAGACGTGGGGGTGGGGGGGTTGGCTTAGGCCACTGCAATCTGGTATTTACAAGTGCAGGAGTCTCAGTTCTTTCCCTCTTCCTTCCTCTTCAGGGGTCAAAAATGCAGGAGATCTCTCCTGACTTTCTGCAGGTGGGGAGCTAGGGCTGGGGCAGGGGCCTCGCTGGGCTCCTCTGGCAGATTCCCAGCAGGGCTGGTGTCTTCTGACCCCCAAGGGCAGCTTCTAGGCCTCTGCAGTAGCCCTCCGCACCCACAGGGGTGGCGTGGAAGGGCCCGTAAAACTCCTGGGTTTGGGAGCCAGGTGCACTGGGGATCCATCCCTGATGCACCTCTACTAGCTTTCCCACCCCAGGGGGTTGCGGCTCAGCTCCCACATCTGTAACATGAGAGGCAGGATTAAGCTGTTGTGATGTCAATGAGGCACTAACATTCCATGAGCCCACAGCTTAAAGGAGCTCCCCAGAAGTGAAGGCCCCAACCCCTGCCTCCTTTCCAGAGTCAGGGACACACGAGCCTTCTCAGAGCCCAGCAAGGGGCCGTCATCCCCGTCCTCTCCATGGTCCCTAGGGCAGGTCGAGGTAGGCAAAGGCAGGGAAAGACAGCTGTTCCCCAGCTGGGCAGCAGAAGAGCCACGGAGTCAGTCCTGTGGCCTCCCCACACCCCCTGCCCTACCCCAACCCCAATCCTGCCCACCTTGCCCATCCCCTGGGAGCCTTGGCTGTCAAAGGTCACCCAGCCTCTCCTCCAGCTGGTCTTCATTTATGCCCAGCCTGTAGGCAGAGGCGGGCAGGGGCCTGGAGGGGGATGGGCAGGCCTCAGGCCCTCAGCAGATTAATACCCCAAACTCCTGCCTGCTCTCCACCCTGCCTCACCAGGTGCCTCAGCCAGTCACCTGCCCTCCTGTTTGAGCATCCAGAAAGATACCTGTGGCCAGGAGGCAGGTCCTGGAGCCTGGAGACTGTCAGGGCGTTTGCAGAGCATTTGTGCAAAGCAGACAGGGGCAGGTGCCCTCACCCCCCACCACTGCTGGCCATGCCCTATTGACCAAGATACACCCAGCCAAGCCTTCTCGATCCCAGCCGTACTTAGCTATCCTGGGATCCCCTCTCCCTGGCCTTCTGATGTGCCTGTAAGCAGGGCTTCTAAGCGTTTCATGAACAACGATGTATGTTTTATCCAGCAGGGAAAAACTGGAAACCACCTGAATGTCCAACAACAGGAGACATGTTAAATAAATGATGGTACAACACTTAAGGTGGCACGAGGCCTTTGAATAGGCATACAACGAGTAATGACATGAGAAAAGGCTCATTGCAGATTCCGTGAGAGAGAAGAAAACAAAACAGTGTGTGCCTGTAATCTCAACTCCACCAAAATGTCAACAGTGATTATTGCTAGGGTGGGAGCACAGGTGCTTTTCATTTTCTTTTTTACACCATATTTTTTCTGTTTCTACTTTTTTTTGCAATGAGCATGTACTACTTTTAAACCAGGGAAAAAAATTAAGTGCATAGATTTCTTCTGAGTCAAATTATCTAAAATCACTTTAAAGCCTCCGCAGGCAGGGAGGTTCTTCTGGATTTGGTGGCTGAGCACACAACATTTAAAGCATGCCCACATGCAGACACCCAACACACTCATATCCACACCTCTGCATCTATAAAGCAACCACAGTTAGGGGCTGCAGCCACCATTCCCGGGCCTGCCTAGGGTCACAGTTCTCTATTCAGGCCATAGACTCCCATGGCCACACGGGGAGTTCACTGACCTGATCCCAGTGACCCAGCATCGAGTCCTGGCCAGAAGAAGGGGGCACCAAGTCCTCAGGTGTAGCTTTCTGTGCCCTTGGTAGCTCAGGGCTGCCTCTGCCTGTTCCCTGGAGTAAGGGACCAGCATTCAATGAGAGTCATTATCATCTCCACCTCTGCCGCCTGGCATCACCTGGACCGCAGGTGCCTTCCAGGTCCCATGTGCATTGCCTGCGTACCTGCTGGTGAGCGTGCCTGTGCATGTGTGTGCATGTGCAGCTGAGTGCACATGCGTGCACTCGTGCTCAGGAAGGAAAGGCCTGGGAAGGCCTGGGATTCTGAAGTTAAGGAGACTGCTCCAAACTGTGCAGTTGGGGCTGCAGGGATGGCTCACCCAAGAAGAGGAGAGAAGGCGGCTCTGTCTGGGAGGCCACAGCCCCTGGGTTGTTTCCTTCTGAGCTGAGAATTGAGCCTGGGCCCTAAATGTTTCTGTGCCCTGATTTGGGGATGGAGAGCACACTGCCACTGCCCAGCTTGGGACACAGTCAACCACCCAGGAATCCACTGGAGTCCAGTTGCACCCCAGAGATCAAATTCCTTTCTTCTCCAACTCAGTGGATCATTCAGTCCAGCCCTAGTTTGCTGCTATACAATATACCGAAGGGGCAGCAGGGGTTGATTTTTAGCCGCTCTGCTCTATATGACTCTAGGATTCTGCTAGGAGAAGAACTTGCACATATTAACCTCTTTACCATGTGTCAGGAACCGAACTGTTCTAAAGGTTCATTTTGACTCTAATTCTTACAGGAGAGTAACAATCGGATGGGGCTTCTTCTTCCAGCTGTGGCTGGCTAACTAGTGTTCCCCCAAACCTCCTGCCAATAATAGCTGGAAAGGTTACAAAATAAACATGAAGGCATTGCAGGATCACCAGAGGGGCAAGGACTTGAGGGGGCGAGGTGCCAAGTTCCCAGGGGAAAAGGGAACATGGAGAGGGGAGCCTGGAACCATTTTCCCCCTTGAGGCTCTTGCTAACTCATAGTGGGAGCCTACAGGCTGTGAAGCTGAGCCAATTTTCCAGCAGTCTCAGGGACTGGGGAGCAAAACTGGAGTTCAGGGCCTGTTAAGGTGGAGGGGCCCCAGGAAACACCACAGGTTTTCACTGAGGACTTCTTGAAGGCTACACCCCAGGAGTGGGAGCAAACCCGAAACAGACCAGTCCACGCATGGACCGAAACCAGGCTTTGAATCAGCTCCACCCCTACCTGGAGTAAGGTGATCTGCACCTAGCCAAGCTGCCTGCCAGAAGCAAAATTGTCTCCAAGGCTGTGGTTCTCAAATTTAGACTGCATCAACATCACCTGGAGGGTTTGCTAAACCCAGAAGGCTGGAGTCCACCCTCAGAGTTTAGAAGTCTAGAATTTGCTTTTCTACCAAGTTCCCAGGGGATGCTGGTGTTGCTGGTCCAGGGACCACACTTTGAGAAACACTGCTCTGGTAATTACTAAGGATAGTGAAAGAACGTATGACCACTAAGATAATAGTTGTTGTATATGGAATAATAAAAACACTTGCTTAATCCAAAAGAAGGCAAGAAAAGATAGAAAAAGGAATTCAGAACAGGAGAGACAAATGGAAGACAAATAGTAAAACACAAGACTTATACCCAACTCTATACATAATTGTATTGAATGTAAATGGAATAAAATTAGCCCTTAAAAGACAAAGATAGCCACATAGTGTGTTATTAGTGTATCATTAGATTTATATGAAATTTAGAAAAGGCAAAAGTATAGTGACAGAAGGCAGATTGATGGTTGCTAAGGGCTTGGGGGTAAGGGAGAGATTGATTGTGAAGGGGCATGAGAACTTTTTGGAGTGATGGAACTGTTCTATGTCTTGACTGCTGGGGTGGCTATAACACTATCATTTTAAGAAAACTCAGTGAATTGTACACTTAAAACTTATGAATTTTATTGTCTGTATATTATACCTCAAAGCTGATTTTTTTAAAAAAGACCAAGATAGACTGGATTTTAAAAATAGCAACAAAATCCAACTATGTGCTGCTTACAAGCAATGTAATTTTTATTGTGGTAACATATATAAAACATAACATTTCCCATTTTAACCACTTTCAAGTATATAATTCAGTGGTGTTAATTACATTCACAATATTGTGCTACCATCACCACCATCCATTTCCATTTTTCCATCACCCCAAACAGAAACTCTGTACCCATTAAGCATTAACTCCCCATTTCCCGCCCCCACCTTAATCTTCTTTCTATCTCTATGAATTCAAGCAAGGTATCTTAAATGTAAAAACACAAAAAATGTTGAAAGTAAAAGGGTGGAATAAGAATACCCCCTGGGAAGCGGCTGTGGCTCAATCAGTGGGGCTCCCGTTTACCATGTGGGAGGCCCTGGGTTCGGTTCCGGGGCCTCCTGGTGGGGGCAGGCCCGCCCGCACGGCGTGGTTGGCTGACCCGGTGAGCACAGGCAGCAGGGGGGGGATAAATGAATAAATAAATAAAAAATCTTTAAAAAAAAAAAAAAAAAAAACAGAATACCCCGCACTCAGTTATTCCATTTAACCATTACAGTAACTCTGTGAAGTCTATGCCATCATTACCCCCATTTTACAGATAATGGCACTGAGGCATAAGAAAGTTCTGAGTGCCCACAAGCACACAGCTGCTGAGTGGTGTGCTGGAGGTGAACCCTGGAAGTCTGACTCCAGAACCACTCTACTCCAGTGCCACTCTGTGTCACCCACATTTGCTGAGTGCTTGCTTTGTCCTGACCACCATGCCAAGTGTTTCAAATGAGTTTTCTCATTTAATCCCTCCTCTTTCACATGGGGGGAAAACTGGGGCATATGTTTTCTGAGATCGCACAGCTGGAAAGCGGTAGAGTCCAATTTGACCAGGTCTGTCTGACCAGTGCTCATGGCTTTAACCCCTGAATAGTGAAGTAGGAATGGGAGAACGAGAAGCTCTACCAAGTGTAATAAATGGGCAGACGCAAATAGGACCAAGGTCTCCAGGATGCCTGGGGGCATCGTTACTGATGTTTTTAAAGCAAGGCCAAGGGGACCATGTGATGTGTGACCAGGAAGTGGGTCATGTCCTTTTTAAATTTTTTAAATTTTTTTTATTTTTTAGGAGGTACAGGAGATTGAACCCAGGACCTTGTACATGGGAAGCAGGTGCTCAACCACTGAGCTACACTCACTCCCCTGGGTCACCTCCTCAGAATGGGGCCAAAACCCTGTCCAATGGTAACAGATACCATTTACTGTGTCCTACACGAGCCAGGCAGTTCAGCTACTTTATCTCAAAATGTCACAACTATTGAAACTGGTTATTATTTCCCATTTTTTCAGGTGAGGAAACTTGAGGCTCAGAAAGGTTGAGAAACTTGTCCAAGATTAAACAATGACAGAGACTGGATTTGAACCCAGGTCTGACTGATGCCAAAGCCTGGACTCTCACTGATGACACCTTTCAGAGTGCACCTGTGTGTAGAGGATTGAGAAAAATGGTGGTGGGGATGAGAAGGGTGAGGACTTGGTCTCGAATGGGCAAAGGACCAGAGAGCCTCAGGGAAGGTGTTCAGAAACGGGACCCTTGAGAAAAGATTAAAGACAAATGGATAAACAAACTGTGGCCTATTCACGCAATGGAATATTATGCAGCTATAAGAAGAAATGAAGTCGTAACGCATATGGCAACATGAATGAACCTGGAGGACATTATGTTGAGCGAAGCAAGCCGGACACAAAAGGACAAATATTGTATGAATGCATTACTATGAACCAAATATATTGTGTAACATATTGTTTGATTGAAAAACAATTTATATGTATCCAGTACATTTAATTGAGAAATATATGTATTTATTCATCTGTGTTTACTTTTTATTTTATTTATTTATTTATTTTTTACCGGGAGGTACCAGGGATCGAACCCCGGTCTCTCCATATGGTAGATGGACGCCTAACCTCTTGAGCCACATCCGTTTCCCTGTGTTTACTTTTTAGTTTATATTTTTAATTATTAAATGTACAAAGTAAAGTTAAAAAAAAAAAAAAGAAATTTGGAGTGATTTAGCAGCTCCAGTGGCTACCTAGATAACATTAGAGTCTAGATTCAAAGAAATAAAGAGCCATTGTGAGAAGGCCAAACTACTGACCACTATCTGTCTGTGCAACAAGAGAGATGGCTTTTAAGTCGATAAATAAAAGCCAGAATTTCCTAGTAGGGCAGATCAAATGTAGGTGATTAAAATCCAGGGAAAGGGAAACAGATGTGGCTCAAGCGATTGGGCTTCCTGTCTACCATATAGGAGGTTCAGGGTTTGATTCCTAGGGCCTCCTGGTAAAGGCAAGCTGGACTGTGTGGTGAGCTGGCCCACGTGGAAAGCTGGCGCAACAAGATGATGCAACAAAAAGAGACACAGAGGGAAGCGGCTGTGGCTCAATCAGTAGGGCTCCTGTTTACCATATGGGGGGCCCCGGGTTTGGTTCCCGGGGCCTCCTGGTGGGGGCAGGCCTGCCTGCATGGCGTGGTTGGCTGACCCAGCGAGCACAAGCAGCAAGGGGGGGATAAATCAATCAATAAATAAAATCTTTATTAAAAAAAAAAAAAAAAAGAGACACAGAGGAGAGACAATAAGAGATGCAGCAGACCAGGGAGCTGAGGCAGCGCAAGAGAGTCAGCGCCTCTCTCCCACTCCAGAAGGTCCCAGGATCTGTTCCTGGTGCCGCCTAAAGAGAAGACAAGCAGACGCAGAAGAACACACAGAGAGCAGACAGCGAGCGCAAAACAATGAGGCGGAGAGGGGAAAAATAAATAAATCTTAAAAAAGAAAAAATCCAGGGAAAGGGTGAAATCTCTAAGAAAAACGTGTTAGATCAACTTTTATTCAGATAATATATAAACTGTTCTGCAAACTGTGAAGTGCCGTCACTATGGTGGCTGTTTTTAGAAGGCTTGGAGGCTGGGTTTGATGATTTCTAGCCTGTAAGCAACAAAGTCACCAAGCCAGCTTGGAGTCGTTGGCTGCAGCTTGCTGCATTTGACGGTAAAGGGAGAAAGAGCCAAGGGTGGGGAGGGAGGCCAGATGGGCAGAGTCAAGGGAGAACTGGGAAACTTGGCTTCATCTGCTTCAGTTTGCCTCATTCGGAACCTTACAATCATCCTCTCTCCCTCTTCTGTCTTCAACTGCTCCTAACTCCAAATCCATCCCCACAGCACTTACACATATTGCAGTCTCCCTCACTTAAGAAATAAAATCCGTGTGGTGATTTTAAGTCCTGGCAGCAAATATGTTGCTATTCCTCCCGTGCAGAGGTGGGATCTCTGCTCCTTGCTTGCATCTGGGTGGGCTTGTGACTGCTCCAACGGCAGTAGCAAAGGTATCACAGTGGCTTCCAAGGCCAGGCTGTACAAGGCCAGGCCACTTTCACCTCGACCAGGACACACGCTCCACGTGGAGGGGCTGGGAGTCGGTGCTGGGCCCAGCCTTCTGGTTATCCCCCCAAGATGCCAGGTGTGGGAGCAACTCTCCAAACCCGCCCGTCTGTCAGCTGAATACCACCAGGTGACCTCTATCGATGCCACTCGGAACAGAATAACCAACAGCTAAACCCGGTCTGAATTTCTCACGCTCCAAATTCACGAGGTATAATAAAATGTCTAAATGTTGGGGTACTTAGAGTCAGCAATAAATATCCTTCCTCAGTGCCCCTTCCGCACTTCAGCTCTGGTCTCCTCTCTCTCGTCTACTTCACAGCCAAGTTTCTCAGAAGCATTGTCTCCACTCACATCAGAATGCTTTAGATCTCAGCTCAAAAGCTACTTCCCCGGGGAAGCTGTCTCTACGTCCTCAGTCTAGAATTAGGTCCCCTGGTTATCTGCTCTCCGCGGTGGCTCCGTGCTCTTCCCCTCAAAGCGCTTATCACTGTCTCTATTTATATATGTGTGATTCCCTGATGAGCGTCTTTCTCCCTCCCCAGAGTGTGAGCTCCAGCAAGGTGGGGACGGCGGCTGCCTTGCTCATCCCTGAACTCCCTTGCCTGGCCTATAGTAGGCGCTCAAAAAACAGTTGATCTTAGGAATGAGTGAGTGAATTAATGAATGAGCGAGTCAGTGTGCTTTCCAGGATCTGGGATAAAGCGCATCTGGCTGGGGCAAATTTAGTTCTGCAAAACAAACATTTTCTGAGCAGTTACTTCAGGCCAGTTCCTGGCATGAAAAACTGAGAAGTGGTGCCTGCTTTGAAGAGGGGTGGGAAATACTGACTGGCAAATAGAAACTGTCCATACGATGGGTTAAGCTGTGCTGGCAGAATGTGCAGAGCACTATGAGTGCACCAGGCACTAAGGGAGCCTTATCCTGAGATGGGAGTGGAGGTGTTGGTGGGAATTAGGGAGAGGCTTCTCAGAGGACGTGGTGTAAGAGCTGAGACATAAAGGAGGAACATGCGTTATCCAGGTGAGACAACGTAAGAAGGGCATTTGCAGAGGCAGAAACAGCATGCAGAAAGGCATGGAGTGGTGGTTTGGAGGGTAAGCCAGCGTGGTTTGGCATTGATGAAATGAGGTGGGAGAGGTGGAAAGGCCTCTATGCCATGCAGAGAAGCTTTGTTCTGTGGGCAGTGGGGAGCCAGTGATGGCTGTAGCAGGGAAGTGACATGATCACATCTGTGTTTTAGACAGAGCACTCTGGTTGGCAGCAGTGGACAGAAAGAACTTTATGTGAGTGAGAGTGGCATCCTGTTATGGGACTATTGTAGAAATGCAGGCAGGAGAGGATGAGGACCTGACCTGATCTAGGGCAGAACAGGTGGAGAGGAAGAGTCAGATCTGAGGAATAATTAGGAGGCTAAATGAAGAGGACTTTGTGGTAGACTGGAAGGGAGGAGCCAAGAATGATCCTTAATTTTTGCCTTTGTCAACTGGGTAGAAAGTGGTGCCACCAACTGAGAAAAACCAGGGGAGGCTGCTGGTTCAAGAGGTCAGCCTGAGTGTAATGGCCATCTTTGCTCCTTCTTAAGTTTCTGTTGAAATGACAGGACATATATATTTAGAAGAATGAATGAAATAACAAAACTGGGAAGCAAGAAAGGATTATATGAGCAGGCTAGAAACTTTGAGGAACTCCTGGGAGATAAAGAACAGATGAGGGGAAATGGGTGTGGCTCAAGCAAATGGGCACCCATCTACAATACAGGAGGTCCAGGGTTTGATTCCCGGGGCCTTCTGGTGAAAGGTGAACTGGCCTGCGTGGTGAGCTGGCCCGTGCAGAGTGCTGGTCTGCGCAGGAGTGCTGGCCCACGGAGAGATGGTGCAGCAAGATGACGCAACAAAAAGAGACACAGAGGAGAGACAATAACAGATGCAGCAGACCAGGGAGCTGAGGTGGCACAAGAGATTGAGTGCCTCTCTCCCACTCTGGAAGGTCCCAGAATCGGTTCCTGGTACCGCCTAAAGAGAAGACAAGCAGACATGGAAGAACACACAGAGAGCAGATAGCAGGTGCAAAAACAATGGGGTGGGGGGGTGGGGAAAATAAATAAATAAAAATAAATCTTAAAAAAAAAAATGGGCAAAAGACTTGAATAGACTCTTTAAAAAAAAAAAAAAAAAAAGAACAGATGAGATTTCTCGGTGAGGAAATCAGTGCAGAGAAACCTGTGACCCCAAACACCAGAGGAAAGAGCAATTCCCTTTCAAGGGAGAGGACTGTGAGGAAGCAGACCTACCCAACTGCAGATGAAATCCACACTGGCTCCCTACACTAGTCAACACCTTTCTTCATTCATAACTATGAATGGACAAGAAAGGATAATGCAAAACAACTACATGAAAATAAAAAAGGATCATGATAAACCAATAGAACAATTGACTTGATAAGATTACAAAATCATTCAAGTTATAGAAAAGATCTTTAAACTTTTTTTATTTTTTATTTTTCAAAGATTTTATTTATTTATTCATTTATCCCCCCCTTGCTGGTTGTGCTCGCTGGGTCAGCTAACCACGCCGTGTGGGCGGGCTTGCCTTCACCAGGAGGCCCCGGGAACTGATCCCGGGGCCTCCCATATGGTAAACGGGAGCCCTACTGATTGAACCACAGCCGCTTCCCTAAACTTTTTTTAAACATCATACCTTGAGAAAGATTAAGAGCCATTGCATCCACAAAACAAGAAAAAGCTGCTATGAAAATGGAGCAAAGAACATGAAAAGGTTTTGGAAATTGAAAACAATTGCCTAATTTTTCAAAAATTAAATGAAGAAACTGGATAATAGAATGGATACACTTAAAGACTAACCTCATAATATAAAAGAAAAAGTTAATTAATTTACCCAAAACATAGAGCAAAAAGACAAAAAGACAGGACTTATGGAAAAAAGTTGAGACATGGAGGAGAGTCCCAAAAGATCCAACATCCATCTAATGCAAGTTTCAGAAGGACACAACAGAAAGACTGGAAGAGAAAACATAATAATTAAAGAAGCAGAAGCATAAACTGTTTCCTGAACTTCAAAAAAAAAAAAAAATTTTATTTAAAAGGCCCACAAAATGTCAAGCTGAAAAAAAAAAACACGCCTCCACACACACACACACACACACACACACACACAAGGGTAGGAGGGGAAGTGGATGAATTTGATTTTGAAGCACCTTTGGGTTACTAGGGTAGAAACTCCACCTTCCAGTTGAATATATGGAGCTGAAGCCCTGGGTTGTTAGGGTAGGACAGAGATTTGAGAATCATCAGAGGACCTAAAGAGAGGGAAGAGAAGAAAAGAGCCAAGAAATGAAGGTGGGGGGGGGGAGAGGAGGGGAGGGGAGAGAGCTGTGGAGGGAACTCAGGAAAGAGTGATAAACAGCTAGGATGCTTCTTAGCTTCCACGTGAATTGTCTTAGTTGCTATTTTGCAGGGAGCATCTGTCTACAATCTTTTCCATCCCCTACCACCCCGGGCTCGATTCTCCCCCAGAGCATAAGCCACCTGCTTGAGGGATGGGTTTGTGGTTGACAGGATGGAAATTGCTGGGAGGTTTGGGATGGTGGCACCACTAGTCAAATCAGCCCATTTTCAGGTGGAAATCAGATCTTTGCTCTTGCTGAAACAACCTGTCTCTCCACTGAAGCAGCTCATTCCCGACCACTAAGAGGCAAACAGCGTGTCTAATGGTGGAAGATGACATACTTAATGGAGAGGTAGAGCATCAGGCCCTCACTCCCTGCTTGGTTTGATTGGGGGGTGGGTGGGTGGTGGCAGCTGCAGAGAGGAGGGAGAAAAAAAATAATAAAGGACGTGACTAGAGAAGAGAAAACTTGGATACAAAGAGGAGGGCTGAGGATGGGTCCTTATTGTCCCCTGGCTTGCAGCTGAGGGAAGTTGCTCCAGGCAGAATGCTGACTAGGCCCCTGGGAAGGGAAGGGGATTGGAAAATAAAGGTTTAAAGAATTGGGAGATTTCTCCTCCCCAAAGAGAAGGCTGTTCCTTCTGGTTTCTCCCTGGAGTGGTGTACCTTGGGGTTGGAAGCTCCTCTAGGGCTCACAGATGAATTGGTCTTTGAACTTGAAGGTAATTAATAATGTGCAAAATGTCTTCAGGTAGTCTCTGCCTCTGCCATTTTGTGTGTCTGTGCTTTATATGTATTTCAATGTTTCAGTCTCTCTCTCACACAGACACACAAGCACACGCACACATTTCTTAATGACCATGTCACATTTCTCTTCTATTCTTCCTTATATCTCCCCCTGCCCCAGCCAATCAAGATCACTCCATTGAGTGCCAGGGTTGACTCCCTGCTTCCCTTTGAGGCCTTGCAGGAGACAGAGGAGGCCAGAGTGGGATCCTCAGCAGGGAGGGGGCTGGAGGGGAGCACAGGAAGTGGCCGGTGGATAGTTCTCCTTTGATCTCAATTGGGAGAGGAACCAGATATGTCTGCTTGGGGAACCAGAGATGCCCTGCACCCTGACATCTCTGGGAGCCCAGGTGTCTACTCAGACAGCTGCAGAAAGAGGAGTAGTGCTTTGTCCTGGCCCAGCAGTAGGCTAGCACCCCCACAGACCAGCCTTGCAGAAAATAAAGCCCCTCCCTGCTTGCTGCTGCCGCCACTGCCGCCACTTTGCTATGAGGGTTAGTGACTGTCCATTAACTCGGGAGAGCTGATTCTTGCCAGTACTGCACCAACCAGCTGGGAGCCAGAAAGCGCTGACGTGGGGAGGGGGGAGATGTTCCCCCACCCTGGCTGGGCGCTCGTAAGCTAAGTTGGGGAGGTCACTAGTGTGACTTACTCAGCTCTACCAAGTGCCAATTAGCTAAGGTTTTTCTGAGCAGCGACTGGGCCTGCCACAGTTGAAAGAAATTATTGTCAGAGAAGCTCATGTTGTTTTTATTAAAAAAAAACTTTCTCCAGGGAGGGATCTTTCCTGACTGTCCCTTTCTCTGGTCCTCTTGCGAGAGGGCTCCCAGCCAGGCAAGAAGAGGGCCAAAGGTTGGGCTCCTGTCCTTGGCTACTCAGGAGGGATGTTGGGGGAGGCTTTCCTGGCCTCTTGGCTTGGAGGCAGGGACTGCAGACTGACTCAGGCCAAGGCCTCCCTGCTCATCCACTCTGTATGCACTCATGGTTTTCTCAGAGAAAAAAGGAGGAGGAGAATCTTAAGTAAACAACAGAATAAAAGTGACTTTTTAGGGTTCCTATTGCTCCCTTCCAATCTGTTCATAAAATCCAGTTCTTGAATGAAAGGACATTAACTTCCTCTTCAAACTATATTAATGAAGCTGGTACCCTGTGTTCAGGGAGAACCGAGGGGTTTGTGGGTTGAGAACAGACTTAGAGAGTCACACAAAACACTGGGGTTCAGAACTCTAACACTCCTCTAGACCAACTCCTTTCTTCTGCAAGTGAGAAAGCTGAAGGCCACAAAGGCGAAGGGCCTTCCTGGAGCAAGTCAGTGGCAGATCTGGGACCAAAACACAGGGCTCCTGACTCCCAGTCAAATGGTTTTTTTGTTTGTTTGTTTTGTTTTTTCCTTTTGAGTTCTTTAACACTTCATTCTCTCATTCTACACCCACTTACGGAGTCCCTACTATGGTGGGTAGTAGTGGAGAGAAAGAGAAAAACAACACAATCTCTGCCTTCAGGGAGCTATTTCCCTAGATTTGATTCTGGGGTGGGGGTGGGAGGACACCAAAACTGGGCCAGACTCTCACCCTATATAATCTTCTGTATGTGATGATGGAGGAGAAGGGGGAAGGGTCTCTACTCCATCCCTTTGACTCCTCAAGGTTTATAAGTTGGGCTTCACTGATTCTGGGATTCTAGGGAGCCCAAGGATAAAGGGAGCCATGGCTGGGTTGGGTGAAGAGGGATTGGAGGTGACAATGATCTGGCGGGCGATGGGAACAGTGACAGCAGCTCATACTGGTATAGAGATGTACAGGGACATTGCTTTATTAGTCCCAGGGCAGTTCCCTCATCCCCACTTTGGAGATGAGGAAACAGCTTCAGAGTGCTCAGGTAACTTGCCTAAAGTCATGTTACTAGTAAATGCCAGCAATGGGTCCAGAACTCCTAGTCAAGTGCTCCTTCTATTACTGGGATAGGAAGTTGTGCTGAGTTGGGAGAGTGGAGTGCTGTAAAGCAGTGGTTGGCCACAGCAACAGGCCACTCTTCCTCTATGCAGTTTTATTTTGATCGCTACATTCTGCCACTCAGAGAACTCTGCCCCAAAGAACTGGAAGCACTTTGCAGCCCTGAGTGAGCTCATTCAGCACAATCTTGTCAGACAGAGGAAGAACTCCAAATGGAGGCTCTGTCTAGGGTCACCAGCATTCAGGCACAAAATAGAAAACAGAACCCAGATTCCCCCACTCTTAACCCTCATGCATCCAACAGTTTGATGCAAAACTGGCCTTCCATGAGCGTTAAAAGAGTGCAGGGAAAAGAGGTATTTTCTGGTACCTCTTTCCTTCCCTAGAGAAATGGGTTAATCAGTCCTAAGGGGCCTGGCCCATTCCTTGGCCCAAATGGCATTTCCAGGGCAAAGGGATCTCAGGGCAGGGGGAACCACAGCCACCCGTCACCTGGTGAGCAGGCTTGGATGGGAGAGGAAGGGAACTTAGTGAAGACTGCTCAGAGCCCAGGTGGAGACTGGGATATCAGGGCATCAGGGAGACTCTGACTAGGGGCAGACCGGTCAGTGGGCAGGGTGTCTCAGAGCCACCTGAGGTTGGAGTCAAGGCTGGTGGTGTGGGGTCAGGGTGCCCAGTTATCAGTCTTGGCCCCAGTTTCTTGGTCCCTCTCTGGATCCCAGCCTGCGGGATGAGGGGTAGGGGTGGACGTGGCGCGGTCGCTGAAGGAGGACAAGATGCAGTCAACGGACAGTCAGAGCCCACAGTCCCTGAGCAGGGTCCCACTGGCCTTCCCAGCTCAACCCCGGCTCCGCGTCTAGCTCTGCGCTGCCGCTGCGCCCCAGACGGCCCCTTACCTGTCCCGCCGCGGACAGTTCCGCCTCCTCCGCGGGGCCCGGGGACCCGGCATGGGCCGGTGAGCGACGGCTCCCCCGCCTCGCGGCAGTGGTGGAGCTCTCCAGAAGGCTCCCCTTCTCCCGGCCCCGGGCCCCTGCCGCGGCCGCCGCTTCAGCACCGCGGACAGCTCCCGGCCGTCGCCCGCCGCCGCCTGCCGCCCAGCACGGCGCAGTCCCCGAAGCGCAGCATCCTCGCCCGGCCCCGCCGCCGCCGCGCAGCCCTCAGCCCGGCCCGAGGCGGCTCCGCGCTGACTAGGGAGAGCAGCGAGGAGGGTCCCCCTCCTCCTCGCCTCCCGCCGCCGCCGCCGCCTCTCTCTCGCCTCCGTGCTCCCTTCACGCTCCCGAATCAGCCCACCAGGCACTCGGGACCCTGCCGGGGCGGAGCAGGAAGTCAGGGGAGCCCATAGGCGGCGGCGGGGCGAGGGGCGCGCGGCTGGAACCGACTTGCTTTGGCTCCAGGAGCAGAGCCCTCTCTCCCGACCCCTCTTCCCAATCCTCCTCTCGTCCCTCCTCCCCCCAAAGCAATGGGCGGCCCCCGGGCTTCTTGAAGCAGTTTGGAGCTCATAGGCTCCCAAGCCCTGACTTTTGATATTGATATGCCCTAAAAAGAAAAACAAACAAAAAGGATTTATTGAGCACTTACTATATACCAAACTCTATGCCAACCTAATCTCGTTTGGTTTTCTTAACAACTCTATGAAGCAATTTAATTATTTCCATTTTACAGATGAGGACGCTGGGTTCAGAGGGAAAAATCTTGATTTAAAGATGGAGTGCTGTGTTGGAAAAGCACAGGCTTTAAAGCCAATGGGCCTGAGTTTCTGTCCTAATGTCCCACTTACTAGCTGTGTGACCTTGAGCAGTTACTTAACCTATCAAAGCCTCAGGTTTCTCATCCTCAAAATGGGGACATTCTATCAATCTCGTGGGGTCATGTGAGGACAAAGTGATATGACATATGTGGCACATTGGCCTTGGGTAGGCCCTGGGTGGGTGAGCCTTCTCAGTTATCTCCCAGTGGGATCCCTGAGATCTGAGCCCAGGGCTCCTGGCTGCTTCATCACACCCCCCCCACCTCCACACTTTATTCCCCCAACCTAGGTCCCCCCCCCCTTTTTTTTTGCATGGATCTATCCCCATCTTGAGTGTGGAAAAGAGGAGACTATTTCTCAAGGCCTCAGTGTCACCACAGTACCAGGGGGTAGGGAGGGGGCATTATTCTCATTTTCTGACAATTAATAGGGGCCTGCAAAGGAAACCCTCAAGCCTCTGAAGGACTTGAAGGAGGCACTGGGAACCTGGTTCTGGCACTGGGATTCCTCCCTCCTCGGACCCAAGGATGCCACATCACACTGAATGTTAATGGGGGGGTGGTGCTCTGGGACCCCTCACTCCATGTGACATGGGACATCTGGGATCAGTTCTGTTTGTTCCCCACATACACAGGAGGAGCCAGGAGCCACCAGGCAGGAGTTTGGGGCCTCTCCTTGTCAAGGCAGGTCAGAGGACTCCCTAAACTTTGTGGTCTGTCTCAGGGCTGGAATTGGTGCTTCACCTGTTGAGTGTTATATATATATTCTTGCTCTTCCTGCCCTACCCCATTAGAGTATAAATCCCCTGAGGCCAGGAAGACTGTTGGACCACTCATCTGAGGCCCATACAGCATCTACACAGACTAACCGCCCCCCCACACACACACACACATACCAGACACTGCCCTTGAACCTGTGTGCCTCCTGCACCTCTGCTCCCCTCTGGCCTCCTGCTCACAGGAGCTCATGACTCCCCACTTGGCTTGGGCCTCCCTCTGCTTCTCCCCTCCCTACCCTGGCTTTGCTCCATGCCTGGGCTGCATACCGAATTCCTAATCGAATGGATAATAAAAAAGCCAGTGAAGCAAAAGCTGCATATAAATTACAAAGACTAATGTTGATAATTATATGCTGCTGCCTGGAGGGAAAACTCAAAGAGAGGCTGTTGGTATTGTTTCAAGGGCCCTGGCTTGGGCACTAGGACACATGGGTTCTAGACTGGTTTTTGTCACTAATTGGCTGCATGAACTTAGGCAGTTTCTTACTCTCCTTGGACTTTTGCTTCCTTAAGATTGTAACCCCTCTCAGCAGCTTTGAAGAAACTGTAGGGCAACTGGTACCAACTGAAGTTTGTGAGCTAACAAAGCTGGAAGAGTTTCTTTTAGTGAAACTACCTTTTACCCCTCACAAGATGTAGGGAGTGGCTCTACTATGCAAAGGTTCCATTTTGTCCCCTCCCCTCCAATCAAGCATTTCCGCCTATGTATACAGATCAGCCCCTCTGCAGACCCGAGAATGCAAAGAAATATAAGCCACAGTCCAGGTCCTTGAAGAAGTTGCAGTGAAGGGCTGTGAGGTCAATAGACATGTTACCCAGCAATTCCAGTGCATTGAGATAAATGCTATCATGGGGTAATTGAAAAGTGCAGAGGAGGAAACAACTAGTGCTGCCTGGGGAAGTCCCAGGAGGCTTCCCAGAAGAAGTGCCATTTGAGCTGAGTTTTATTAAAAGGAGAGACATTCATGAGGCAGGCCCAAGGGAGGAGGGCCTTCTGGGTAGAGAAGCTGGTGTGAAGAGACAAGGCTGGAAGGGCCTTTCAGGAAGCTACAGAGTCCAGGAAATAGATAGTGAGAACTTGAACAAGACAGGGTCAGTGGGATGGGAAACAAGGAAAAGATTTGAGACATTTCTAGGTGAGAACAGAGAGGAGAGATTTGGTTATGGAGAAGAAAGAGTGACGTTGAGGGTAACACTGGTGTCTCCAACTTAGGGAAACTGATGCTACCAACCAGAGGGCCTTGGGATGGGTGCAAACTCTGCTCACCCTGGGTAATGCCCCCTGAGCTCCATAAACCCCTGTTTCTAGGCCTTTACACTCCCTTTTTCAGTTTCCTTCTCCCTTTGTTTTCCTAAAATTTTCCTTAGGAGGGGAAAAAAAAACAACCCTCCCATGTTATTTGATTGTCTAATTGGGAAAGAGAAAGGCCCACGTTAGGGTCAGGAGAGCTCAGTGAGGCAGAGCAGCCGTGGAAGCCCACCTGGAAGAGGAAGCAGCTGTCCTAGCTTGGACCAGAGCAAGGTCCATAGATAACAGGAGAGTAGGCACTGGGTGAAAACCTGGGAGGAGATGCCATTATCTCTTGTTCTGCTCTCAGTGTTCTGAATTCCCCAAGTGGAATTCAACACGGTGGGTTGTGTTTTTGTTGGAGTCAGCTCAGGTTGTTAATCCCTTTCCACTTGGGGGCTTCCTTCATAAGCTCTTTCATGCATAAACTCTTAATTCTTTTTACAAGGGGTTGATGTCTTCACAGCATTCCCTAGGGAATGTAAATTAGCACCAAGTATGGGGAAATCACTCTCTACTTCAAGAGGCCACACTTGGGAAGAAATGCTTTCCATAAGGGGAGAGACAAGCCCCACCCCCAGCCTCAGCCCAATACCTCAGAGTCAAGCTCCTGGTCAAAGTCACATGGTTGGGACCACAGCCTTGGGTAATGGAGGGAGTGGGGGTGGGGGTAGGAACTGGCAGAGGATAGGGATAGGTGGGCCTACCTGGACGTGGCTCCCAGGTGACACAGTTCCAATGAGGGGGTGCATTTCTGGGAGTAAGCAGGTAGTGAGAACCAATCCTTGATTCTGGATACAGGTGAGAACCCTGGAAACCCTCTCTGCTCTTGAGCCAGGCCCTTTGGTTAGGGGCAGACCCCTCCCAGCAATGGGGTCCACAGTCTGTCTCTTAAAATTCTCCTTTAGGGGGCTTGGAGGCATATTACCAAAGCTCTCACTTCTCTCCATAGGAGATTGCAGGACTGAAGATGAGGCCATTTCTGTAGAAATATATCAATTCATGCCAAGGAAAGAAGATGAGAATTCTCAGCACCAGTCCTGCCCAATTCCCACAGTCCTGCCCAATTCCCACAGGCTGGGCTGGGGAGGAGGGTGGGTGAGTTACTGCAACTTTGAGAGGCAGACTCAGAGCATAAGGTGGAGGAACCCAGCAACCTCAGCCTGCTCAGCTCAGAACTCCACCAATATTGTCTGGCATCCACAGGCTGCCTCGGGGGCATGAGAGCATTTGCTCACTGGCAGAGAAACCTGCCCTGTTGGCACTTTCCCACTTTTCCTGAGAAAGATGTGTGAGGGTGTGGGGGGTGTTGGAGGTGTAGATTATCAGCAGTGGCAAGCAGGCAGAAGGGAACTTTCACCTGATGCAATAATGAAAATGAAAATGAGCAAATGGACAAGAACACTTTGCACTTGCCTTCCACTCTACAGTTTTTGAAGCATCTGCTCAGCTATTATCTCATTTTGATTCTCATAAACACGCAGCATTCCCTGTTTAAAGATGAGAAAAACGAGTCCCCAAGAAGTTAAATAACTTCCAACTTGGAAAAATAGAGAGCAATACAGAGCCAAAGGAAAAAGAAGATTCTCTAGCCTGCCTCTTCCCTACCCTTGAAGCCAGAGTGGACCAGGTGGGGTTTGCAGAGGGAGGGCTTCTTTGCCTTCACCCTGAATGGAGAGAGTGCAGGGTGGGTTCCAAACTCCTACAAGTCCCTGCCCTGGAGCCCTCTGAAGAGTTAAGTTGTGGGATTCAGGACAGCTGCCTACTGTGTGAGTGTGTAGGATGGTACGTTCTTGCCCCAGGGTTGACTTTCTGAGCTGGGAAAGGACGTTTCTCTGTGTATGTAGGAAGACCCTTTCCTTGTGCCTTCCTACTGCGCATGTCTGTGAGTCCAAAGTGCAGCTGAGAGAAATGGCATTTCCCTCCTCCCCAGATCAGGGCTGGATGGGCAGGGAGCTGGCAGGCAAAAGGGCTATTGCTCTAAGAAAATATAGCGAGAGGAGGTGGAGAGTTTTTACATTCTTTAGTACAGGACAAGAAAGAGAGGGAGCCCATTCTGGGTGCCCACTCTGTGTTGAACACTTTTATCTTCTAATCCTCAAAACAATTCGATCAGGTTGTTTTATAGCAAGGCTCATGGAGGTTAAGTTAATGTGCCAGGTTCGTACATTCAGACAATGACAGGCATGATTTGTAGCCAGGTCTTCTGATGCCAAAGCTCGTCCTTTTCCACTGTCTTCCCCAGCAACACCACTCACTCCTGTCATTGTCCAAGGGATCGGGGTATTTAATGAGGGAGCAGAAAAAGAAGCGAGAGGAAACAACTACAAAATTAAAAAGAAAAAGATTCTCTGGACAGACATTCCTCCTCAGGCCCCAAATTGTCTGCTGATTAGAAACCTGTATTTGCCAGACTCAAAAGCTGAGAACTTTAATGTGCTTTCTTTGTTTATTTCCATTTTAGTTCGCCTTAATTTTTACTAATGTTCCTTTGGAAGATTTCAGCCTGACTTAGCTGGACCAAGGGGACCCAGAGAACAATTTTTTGCAGAGATCCCTAGCCCTTGCCTTAAGAGGAGCTGGGGGTGGGGTGGAGGAGATAGTGGAAAGAGCTTTGACATCAGGCAGACCTAAGTTCAAATCATGATTGGATCTTTTTTTTTTTAAAGATTTTTTTATTATTTATTTATTTATTCATTTATCCCCCCCTTGCTGCTTGTGCTCGCTGGGTCAGCTAACCACGCCGTGCGGGCGGGCTTGCCTTCACCAGGAAGCCCCGGGAACCGAACCTGGGGCCTCCCATATGGTAAACGGGAGCCCCACTGATTGAGCCACAGCCGCTTCCCATGATTGGATCTTAATTCAGGTTTCCCTCCTCCTCCTCCTCCTCCTCCTCCTCCTCCTCCTCCTCCTTCTTTTTTGGAAAGCAATTTGGCACCATGTATCAAGGGCCAGGGTAATTCCACTACTGGGACTCTAAGGAAGTAATAACAGTTAACATTTATTGAGTGACTACTATGTGCCAGGCACTGTTCTAATTGCTTTAGATGTATCATCTTATTTAATGCAAACAAGAACCCCATGAGGGTAGGTACCATTATTATCATCCCTACTGTGCAGGTGAGAAAACTGAAACACATAATTTATTCAAGTTATATGGCTCATAAGTGGCAGAGTGCAGATGCCAACCCAGGCAGCCTGGCCAAGGCTTTACTTATCAACCCTAATGACTACAAAAGCTTTGCATATAACACTGGCCATCATAGTATTAATTATTATTGCAGAAAATTTTGTAACATACCTAAATGTCAAAAAATAGGGCAATGGTTAAGTAAATATAAAACAATGTTTTTTAAAAGAGTTTACAATACCATGGGGGAAATACTTACATTATAAAATAAGGTGGTAAAAATCAGGTCACAAAATTGTACACTATGGGAAGTGGCTGTGGCTCAACTGGTTGGGCTCCCATTTACTATATGGGAGGCCCGGGGTTCAATTCCCGGGGCCTCCTGATGAAGACAAGCGTGGCGGTGTGGTGGGCTGGCACGGCAAGATGACACAACAAAGGGAAACAAGCAGACACAGAAAAATGCACAGCAAATGGACACAGTGAATATATACAGCAAGGGGGGGATAAATAAATAAATAAAAATAATAAATCTTTTTAAAAAAATTGTACACTATAAGCACAAATATGCAAAAAAGTCCAGCAAAAACAGTAAGAGGAATTAAAGTAAAATGCTATTATGTGTTGTCTCTGGGTGGGAGCAACTATGGTTCATTTAAATATTCCTTGTTATTCTTTTTTGTATTTTTCAAATTTTCTGCAATTTTCATGGATTACCTTAAAGCTATTTTAAAACTTAAATAAAAATAAAAATTTCCTGAATGAATGATTGATATGCTGGGTGCCCTTTGAAGACTCATCTTGTCTCTTAATATCTTCTCTCCCAGCAGGAACAATGGTGGAATGGGGTGGGGGGTCCCCCACCTCCAGCCTCCCTCAGTGGGAGAATTCTAGGAAATCAGGCCCCATTTCTAAAGGGTTGTGCTCTCCTTACAGCTGGGTGGACTGAAGCCCCTGCCACCCTCACAGAGAAAAGGAAGGCAAAAGAAGACAGCAGCAGGGAGGATGCAGAGAGTGGGAAACATGACGGCAGGAGAGAAGGGGGAGATGGAGGAGAGGGCTTGGGGAAGAAGGGGGAAGAGATGAAGGAAACCTGGAGCCTTGAGGAAGGTCAAGGAGCTTGGAGGGAAGAAAGTGAAGGAGTGATGAGACCAGATAAAGAGAGGGTAGAGAGGAGGACCAGAGAAAGAGCTAACCCATCAAACTGGTACAAAATTTAATTCTTTCCATCCATCAAGATTCCTGCTAAACTGCAGTGGATTGTCCCAATGTTACAGAAGCCATTCTCTACAATTTAATGCAGCTTCAATCTAGGAAAAGCCTTTCTCCAAGCATTTACAACTGGAATCTCTCTACCAGCTCCCTCTCCCTATCCCCACCCCCCACCTCCCAGTCCTCAAGGCTCCAGCCAAGAAGCACTTCTCTGGATTATAGCTACTGCAGTTTGCCAGGGACAACCAAACCTACCACTGCTGCAATTCAACCAGCTAATACTGGGGCTTTGGTACCAAGTAGGACAGGAGTCAGGAAATAAACATGGGGATTAATGCCCAGCTGTCCTAGAACACAGTTTGTAAAGGCTGCCTAAGCTTTCTAGTTTATAAACCAAAGCATTAAAAAGATCATGAACACGGTGAGATCTGTAAGGGTTATCTGTAGAATCCAACTAAAGGGAAAGAAATGAGGCCCAGAGAGAGAAGACCTAGCCAAGGACATCCAGCTGGTTGGCACAGAATCTGGGCTTTTTGATTCCTTACCCAGTAGACCAACAATTGCTTATAAAATGAAGTGAGCTTTTGTGCATGCAAAAGGCTTGTTGTGAATCTGACTATCCTTCTTTACCCTCATAATGTCATCAAGGTAGGTAACCTAGGAACAAGCTCTATTTTTGCAGGTAGAAAAGCAACAGCTCTAAGTCATGGGGATCTCCCAGCATCACTGGGCTAACTGAATGCAGTGCTGGGGCTCAGACTAAATCTTCTCAAGAATGTGTAGCAGAAGCTTGTTGCTAGCCCATACACTTTCTGGAGGAAGTTTCAGCTGTGAGAAGTCAGGAGCAATTTCAGTTTCTGAAGTTTGCTAGAGCCCTCAGGCCAAAATTCCTCTTTTGGATAGCACAGCAAGTATTAAAGGCAGTGAGTGAGTGTGTCCAAGTTTCTGCTGAAACATCATGATTTCTACCACGAAATTGTCTGCATGACTGCAGTTCTGATGTGTGAGACCTTAAACCCATTATCATGGATAACCATTGATTGAGCACTTACTGTATATAGGGAACAGGACAGGTTCTGGGATGAGACATGGTCCAAGTCTTCAAAGACAGGATTATTTTAGCTGTGAAATATGACCAAACCTATACAAATGCAAAGAGATGACAAGTCTGGGTTCTCTCACAGTGCCCTGTCTTCACATGTGCTGTTTTGTTTCCTTGAAATCCCTTACCCCACCCAAAATTATACACCCTTAAAAGCTCAGCTCAGTTGTTTCCTCCTCAGGCACCTGTTCCCAGATTCTTCAGCCTGGGTTGATGCCCTTCCTCTGGCTTCCTTTAATATTCTAAGTTTTCCTCTACCATAGCACTCAGCACACTGTACTTTTAATTTTGACTTCTCTCTCTCTCTCCCCCACCTGATTCTGAGCTTCTGGGGAGAGAGGGAGGATGAGGCTGTATTTTCCATCCCTGGTACCAAGCCTGTGCCTGACATATTAAGTAAACACTTAATATATATTTGTTGAAGAAAGGAAAGAAACCACTTTTCAGTTCAAGGTCTCAAATTCATGGAGGCTGTGTATGATTTCACTTAGTAGTGCAGGAAACCACCTCACTGTCCCCTTATTTTCTTCCTCTGAGACCTAATGAAAACTGAGCTTGAATTACAGTGGGAACTTGTGGCTTACTTCCCAACCCTTTTGTTAGAATGACCCAGGCTGGCAGACGTCCACGGAGAACATCCTGTCCAGTCCTAACAAAGTCTCTGCCTATTTACCTGGTTGCTGGGCAGGTGAGGCTGGGAAACCCAGTGGCTAGACAACACAGAGCATTAGAGAAAGGAAGCTAGCCAGAAGTATTTGCAGATTCGAACGGCAAGGAAACTTGATGGAAACTAACGTTCAAAGTACCTGTCAGGCTTTTAATAATGTTGGAGGCAGAAGAGCCTGGAACCGGCTGGAGGAAAAAGATAAGAAACACATTTATTTCCTCTGCCCGGACCCCATCGGCTGTTGCCCCCCTCCCCCTCCATACCTTGTGTTTTACTATTAGAAAACAATTGGTTGCATTTTTCAGGCAAGATTCATTGTGTCAATTTCTCTCCGCTAGGAAAGACTGAGTCGGGTCTGTTAGCAAGAGCTTTCTGGAGGGGGTGGTGCTGTCCGTGGTGCTGACCCCACATGGAGCTCCGCGGCTTCTGAGTCTTAGCCAGGTTCGTCTGACCCCAGAGGTGATTCTACCAATAAATGATAGAAGTTGGGCTGTGCCCAAAAGCCTATCTGGAAATATAGATCCACAATTCATTATCCAAAACCCTGGCCAGGTGTTTTTTTAAAAAAAAGAAACCCATTGTATATTATGTAAAACCTTTATTGGGGTCTGGATAAATATCAGTCAACAATATTTCTCCAGCAAAATGTAGGAGTGATCCCAAGTGTGATCAATAATGACATTAAATAGCTTCATGACAGTTCAGGTCAGGGTCTTCTTCCAAATGAATTTGCCGTAGGCTTAGGAAGAAGCTTTTGGTTTTAGAGTGTTTTGGATTTAGATTTTTGGTTAAGGGATTGTGGGCCCACAGTGGTTCCAGCCCCATCGTCGGTCAAGCTGACCTGCAAAAATTCCTATGGTGATCAAACTTTCTAAGCTTGCAAATTTCCTGGCTATGGGTTGGAGAGAGAGGACGGATGAGGAATGAAATTAAACCACAGAAAAGCAACTTGGACCACCATCCTCACTCCCCACCCCCCTAACCCTAGGACAAATAGCTAATAATTCTTAGGTATAGCTGAGGCCCACCAGGAAGCCTCATGGGTGGCAAGCAAAGCAGATTTTAAAAACTAAAAACCATTAGCCCTTTTTTCTAACCACAAGTCTGACTGCTCCTTGACTCTGGACAATCTCACCTCTCTTATCACACAAACAGGAGCCCATAAGTGGAGTTCCCATGCTGGGGGGAGAATGTTTTGTTATCAGAGCATAATAATGGCTACTAGCTACGGCTTACTACCTGCCATGCTCCATACCAAGCACTTGACACGCATTATGTCTCTTAATTCCTACCGTTATCTTGTGAGGCAGTGTCATCCCCATTTCATAGACAAGGAAACTGAGGTTCATCAAAGTTAAATATCCTACCCAAATTCATAAACCAGTAAATGGTGGAACCAGGGGATTTGCATCCCCATCAATCAAACTCCAGTGCCTGCCTTGCTTCACTTGTCTCTCTCATTACTTTCATTGTCATGGGTGTTGGCTTGTGTGTGAATAAGGGGGATTAAATTGCAGTGTGTTTTGAATAAATTTAGTTATTTTACTGTGGGTTTTTAGTTAATTTTACTGTGAAATAGTTCATGTTTACACTTAAAGTATATATTTCAAGTTTTAAAAAATTCTATAAATACTTACTGCTCATGAAGTAGGTAAGTGAAGAGTTCAAGACCCACTTCCAACAGATAAATGGTTTCTTGTGTGTCCTTCCAGCAATATATTTGTTTTTTTTCTTTTTTTTCTTTTTTTACCCATATAGGATATTATATGCGCTCTACCCCTACTTTTTTGCTTAAATAATATATTGTAGTCATCTTTTCAAAATCTGTACATGCAGCATACCTCATTTTTGTTTTTATGAAATAAGTTTTTAAAAATGGAAATGATAAGTATACTAGGCAAACAGGCAAACAGTAGTAAAAGGAATAAATTTCCAAATACTAGGCAAAGATATGTATATATGGCTTCCCCCCCCCCCCCCCACAGTATAGCATAGTAGTTAACAGTCCAGAGCTAGAGCATTTGGATTTAAGTCCCTACTCTGTCTCCCATAAATTCCACAACCTTGGATAAATTACTCAATCTCTCTAAGTCTCAGTTTCTTTATCTACAGAGTGGCCCTGATTATGGAACCTCCCTCTTAAAATTGAATAAACTAGAAAAGATAATACAGTTAAAGAATTTAGCACATAACCTGGGGCAGAGTAAGTTACTTCAGTTCACATCTGAAGCAGCCACACTCCTACAACTAAAGCAGATATATAGAGGATCCACCCAAATTAAGGGATAGCCCTTAATTGATACCATTGAGTTCATTTGTCCTGGAAGGTTAGAATAGGTGAATCCAGTCATCTTTTGTTCCCTGCCCCATCACAAATTGACCACAGTCAAAAAAGTTTGGAGGCTACAGCTCTCAGTAGATTGGGCCTTGGGCCTTGGACACTAAGCTCCTGCCCTGGGAGAGGAGGCAGTATGGGTATATAGAATTCAGGGTATAAACCATTGGGTTTGGACTTAGAAGTTCTAAACCTAAATCTGCCACCACCATGCTGTATGACTTTGGAGAATTTCTAAATCCCATCCAGCGTTAGAATTCTAGCATTCAGTTCTGATGTCTAGGATTCTGCTTTTGATTTCCAACACTATGCCGATGTGGCTGCAGGGAAAGCATTGTCTCTAGAAAGCTGCCGGTTAGCCTGGTTTTGGTGTCTGGTCCACTTGGGAAAGTAGAGTGCTGCTTAAGTACTGCAAGCTCAGAAAGGCAGGTTCCAATTTTGGCTCAGTCACTTCTTAGCTGGGTATATTTAACCTTTCTCAGCCTTGATTTCCTTATTATTTAACGTGGGATTAATAGTAGTACCTATCTTAAAATCAGTACCTACCTCCACTTTTCTTTACCTATTGTACATATCTTGTTGGAGCCATTCATTCCACAAATATTTATTGAGTGCTCACCATGAGCCAGACACTGTGCTAGGCACTGGGATACAATTACACAAGAAAAACCCAAATGGAATTTACAGTCTAGTGTTGAAAATGGACAATAACGGAATAATCATACCAAAAAATGTAAAATTGCGATGGAGATAGTAAAGAAGGGCAACATGGTGTTATAAGAACCTATTTCAGAGAGAACCAGTGTGGTAAGGGATTTCAGGGACGGCTTTCCTGGAGGGTGATGCTTGCTTTAAGCACAGAAGAATGAGTTGAGTTAACTAGATAAAGAGGGGAAACGGGATGTACAAACGTCCTGTGGTGGCAGATAAGAAAATAAGTTTAGTGAGGCTGCAAGGAAAAGAATAAAAGAGAACATGGGCCAAGTAAGGGTGGAAAGATAAGCAGAATCTAAGCTATGTTTTTCCTTTATTCTAAAATCAGTGGGAAGCTTTTGAGGGTTTAAGAAGGAGAGTGATATGACCAGATTTGCTTTTAGAAGATATCTGTAGTTGAGAATAGATTTGGGAGGATGTGGTAAAATGACTGTGGGCACACCAGCTAGGAGGCCTTTCCTATTGTCCAGATGAAATAAGATGGTAGCTTAGGATGTGTGGGGAGAGGAGTTAGAAAGAAGTGAACAGCTTAGATAACTGTTTATGAGGTAAAACCGACGGGACTTGGTGATAGATTGGATGGGGCAGGGTGGGGGGACAGTGAGGGAGAGGAAGTTGGCATGAATGAGGCCCAAGTTTCTGGTTTGAGCAATTGGATGGCTGATAATGCCATTGGCTGATGGTGCCTTGCCAGGAGAGGGACTTCAGAAGAGCAGCAGGTATGGGGGTAGGAGCCTGGATGATTTAGGACCTGTTGGTTTGCAGTGCTCTTGAGACATTCAAGTTGCACTTCTCAGCAGGCAGCTGTATACGTGGGTCTGAAGCTCAGAGCGGAACCCTGACCTGGAAATACAGATTTGGGAAAAATGAACAGACACAGCAATTGAAGCTGTGCATATGAATGAGATGCCCTAGAAATTGAGTATGAAGAGAGGCAAGAGCTTGGGTCCCAACCACAAGGAAATCCAATAACTAATGGTTGGGTGAGAATAATGGACTGGAAAAGGAGACGGCAAGGAGGGGGGAATGAAGCCAAGAGTGTTTTATGAAAGAACACTTAACTGTGTGGAAAGTTGATAAAAGGTCAAGTAAAATGAGGACTGAAAGATGCCCATTGCTTTTTTTTTTTTTTTTAACTTTATTTTGTACATTTAATAATTGAAAACATAAGCAATTGAAAACTAAAAAGTAAACACAGATGAATAAATATATACATTTCTCATTAAATGTAACGGATACATGTAAATTTTTTTGTTGTTTTGTTTTTTGTTTGTTTTTTTGTGTGTGTGAATCAAACAATATATTACACAATATATTTGGTTCATAGTAATGCATTCATACAGTATTTGTCCTTTTGTGTCTGGCTTGCTTCACTCAACATAATGTCCTCCAGATTCATCCATGTTGCCATATGCTTTATGACTTCATTTCTTCTTACAGCTGCATAATATTCCATCGTGTGAATAGACCACAGTTTGTTTATCCATTCATCTGTTGATGGACACCTGGTTGTTTCCAACTTTTGGCAATGATGAATAATGTGGCTATGAACATCAGTGTGCAGATGTCTGTTCGTGTCACTGCTCTCAGTTCTTCTGGGTATATACCCAGTAGTGGTATTGCAGGGTCACGTGGCAAGTCTATATTCAACTTCTTTCGGAACTGCCAAACAATCCTCCACAGTGGTTGTACCATCCTGCATTCCCACCAACAGTGAAGAAGTATTCCTATCTCTCCACATCCTCTCCAACACTTGCAGTTCTCTGTCTTTTTAATAGTGGCCATTCTGATAGGTGTGAAATGATATCTCATTGTAGCTTTGATTTGCATTTCCCTAATCATGAGTGATGTTGAGCATTTCTTCATGTGTTTTTTTGCCATTTGTATTTCTTCTTCGGAGAAATGTCTATTCAAGTCTTTGGCCCATTTTTTAATTGGGTCATTTGTCTTTTTATTGTTGAGTTGTAACATCTCTTTATATGTCCTGGATATTAAACCCTTATCAGATATGGGATTTCCAAATATTTTTTCCCATTGAGTTGGCTGCCTTTTCACCCTTCTGACAAAGTCCTGTGAGGTGCAAAAGTGTTTAATTTTGAGGAGGTCCCATTTATCTACTTTTTCTTTTGTTGCACGTGCTTTGGGTGTGAAGTCCAAGAAACCACCACCTACTACAAGGTCTTGAAGATGTTTCCCTACATTTTCTTCCAGTAGTTTTATGGTCCTGGCTTTTATATTTAGATCTTTTATCCATTTTGAGTTGATTCTTGTATAGGGGGTGAGATAGGGGTCCTCTTTCATTCTTTTGGTTATAGATATCCAGTTCTCCCAACACCATTTGTTGAAGAGACTGTTTTTTCCCATCAGCGTGGGCTTGGTAGGTTTGTCAAAAACCAGTTGACTGTATAGGTGAGGGTTTATTTCTGGATTCTCAATTCTATTCCACTGATCGATATGTCTATCTTTATGCCAGTACCATGCTGTTTTGACCACTGTAGCTTTGTAATATGTTTCAAGGTCAGGCAGTGAAATTCCTCCCACATTGCTCTTCTTTTTTAGAATACTTTTGGCTATTCGGGTGCACTTACCCTTCCAGATGGATTTGGTAATTGCCTTCTCTAATTCTGTAAAGTAAGCTGTTGGGATTTTGATTGGTATTGCATTGAATCTATAAATCAGTTTGGGCAAGATTGACATCTTCACGATATTTATTCTTCCAATCCATGAACACGGAATGTCTTTCCATTTGTTTAGGTCTTTTTAAATTTCTTTTAGCATTGTTTTGTAGTTTTCTGCATATAGGTCCTGTACTTCCTTGGTTAAATTAACTCCTAGGTATTTAAGTCTTTTTGTTGCTATTGAAAATGGAATTTTTCCTCCTGATTTCCTCCTCAGATTGTTCAGTACTAGTGTACAAAAACATTACTGATTTTTGCGTGTTGATCTTATATCCTGCCACTTTGCTGAATTCATTTATTAGTTCAAGTAGCTTTGTTGTGGATAATTCAGGATTTTCTAAATACAGGATCATGTCATCCGCAAATAGTGAGAGTTTTACTTCCTGTTTTCCTATTTGGACGCCTTTAATTTTTTTCTCTTGTCTAATTGCCCTAGCTAGAACTTCTAGTACAATGTTCAATAACAATGGTGACAGTGGGCATCCTTGTCTTGTTCCTGATCTTAGGGGGAAAGCTTTCAACCTTTCCCCATTGAGTATGATGTTGGCTGTGGGTTTTTCATATATGCCTTTTATCATATTGAGGAATTTTCCTTTTATTCCTATCTTTTGAAGTATTTTTATCAAAAAAGGATGTTGGATTTTGTCGAATGCCTTTTCTGCATCTTTTGAGATGCTTATGTGGTTTTTTTCCTTCAATTTGTTAATGTGGTGTATTACATTGATTGATTTTCTTATGTTGAACCAGCCTTGCATGCCAGGAATAAATCCCACTTGGTCGTGGTGTATAAGTCTTTTGATATGCTGTTGGATTCGATTTGTAAGTATTTTGTTGAGAATTTTTGCATCTATGTTCATGAGAGAGATTGGTCTGTAATTTTCTTTTCTTGTGGAATCTTTATCTGGCTTTGGTATTAGGGTGATGTTGGCTTCATAAAATGTGTTGGGTAATTTTCCGTCCTCTTCAATTTTTTGGAAGAGTTTAAACAGGATTGGTGTTAATTCTTTTAGAAATGCTTGGTAGAACTCACCTGTGAAGCCATCTGGTCCTGGACTTTTCTTTGCTGGGAGATTTTTGATGACGGATTCAATCTCCTTAATTGTGTTTGGTTTGTTAAGTTCTTGTATTTCTTGTTGTGTCAGTGTAGGTTGGTTATGAGTTTCTAGAAATTTGTCCATTTCATCCAGGTTGTCTAGTTTGTTGGCATATAGTTTCTCATAATATCCTCTTATGATTCTTTTTATTTCTGTGAGGTCATTTGTAATTTCCCCCATTTCATTTCTGATTGTATTTATTTGCATCTTCTCTCTTTTTTTCTTTGTTAGTCTAGCGAGGGGTTTGTCAATTTTATTGATCTTCTCAAAGAACCAGCTTTTGGTTTTGTTGATTTTCTCTATTGCTTTTTTGTTTTCATTTTCATTTATTTCCGCTCTAATCTTTATTATTTCTTTCCTTCTTTTTGCTTTGGGATTGGTTTGCTGTTCTTTCTCTAGTTTCTCAAGTTGTTCAGTTAAATCTTTGAGTTTAGCTCTTTCTTGTTTCTTAATATAGGCATTTAGGGCTATAAATTTCCCTCTCAAGACTGCCTTTGCTGTATCCCATAAGTTTTGATATGTTGTGTTCTCATTTTCATTTGTCTCAATATATTTACTGATTTCACTTGCAATTTCTTCTTTGACCCACTGAATATTTAGGAGTGTGTTGTTCAGTCTCCACACATTTGCAAATTTTCTTTTTTCCTGTCTGTTATTGATTTCTAGTTTCATTCCATTATGATCTGAGAAGGTGCTTTGTATAATTTCAATCTTTTTATATTTATTGAGAGCTGTATTGTGACCTAACATGTGGTCTATCCTGGAGAAAGATCCATGGGCACTTGAGAAGAATGTATAATCTGCTGAGTTTGGATGCATTGTTCTGTATATGTCTGTTAGGTCTAACTTGTTTATCACATTGTTCAAGTTCTCTGTTTCCTTGTTGATCTTCTGTCTAGTTGTTCTATCTAATGATGTGAGAGGGGTGTTGAAGTCCCCGACGATTATTGTAGAAATGTCTATTTCTCCCTTCAGTTTTGCCAGAGTTTGTCTCATATATTTTGGGGCACCCTGATTAGGTGCATAGATATTTATGACTGTTATATCTTCCTGGAGGGTCGTCCCTTTTATTAATATATATTGGCCTTCCGCATCTCTTATCACTTTTTTGCATTTGAAGTCTGTTTTGTCTGATATTAGTATAGCTACTCCTGCTCTTTTCTGTTTACTATTCGCATGGAGTATCTTTTTCCAACCTTTTACTTTCAGCTGGCTTGTATCCTTGTGTCTGAGGTGAGTTTCTTGTAAGCAGCATATGGATGGCTTATGTTTTTTTATCCATTCTGTCAGTCTGTATCTTTTGATTGAGGAATTTAATCCATTCACATTCAATGATATTACTGAAAATGCACTATTTATTTCCTCCATTTTATTCTTTGGTTTTCATATGTCATATTATTTTTGACTTTCTTTTTACTCTTTTGGTTATCCTTTCTGCTTTTCTTTCTTCTATACTCTCCTCCAAGTCTCTCTCTCCTGTCTTTTTCTTTCAGGTTCTAAGGCTTCCTTTAATATTTCCTGCAAAGGTGGATTCTTTTTTGCAAACTCTCTTAGTTTCTGTTTGTTTGTGAATATTTTATATTCACCTTCATATTTGAAGGACAGTTCTGCTGGGTAAAGAATTCTCGGCTGGCAGTTTTTCTTTTTCAGTTTCCTAATTGTATCATACCACTGTCTTCTTGCCTCCACGGTTTCTGAAGAGACATCTGCACAAAGTCTTACTGGACGTCCTTTGTACGTGATCGTTTGCTTCTCTCTTGCTGCTCTGAGAATTTTCTCTTTATCTTTTACATTTGACATTCTGAATAATATGTGTCTTGGCGTAGGTCTATTTGGATTTATTCTTATTGGGGTACGGTGTGCTTCTTGGACATGAAATTTCATTTCTTTTGTGAGAGTTGGGAAATTTTCAGCTATTATTTCCTCAAATACTCGTTCTGCCCCTTTTCCTTTCTCTTCTCCTTCTGGAACTCCAATGACACATATATTCTTGCGTTTTGTGTTGTCATTCAACTCTCTGAGCCCCTGCTCAATTTTTTCCATTCTTTTCTATCTCTGTTCTTTTCTCTCTTCAATTTTAGCTGCTCTGTCTTCAGTATCACTTATTCTTTCTTCTATCATTTCGAGTCTGCTGTTGTATGCTTCAAATGTATTTTTTACTTCACCTAGTGTGTCTTTCATTCCCATGAACTCCGTTACTTTTCTGTTCATGATTTCAAATTCCTCTTTACGTTCGCGCAATGACTTCTTGATGTCATTGATCTCTTTAACTATATTCTCTTTCATCTCATTAATTTGATTTTGGAAATGTGTGCTCATCTCACTGATTAGTTCTCTCAAATTCTGCATCTCTTCTGGGACTTTGCTGTATTCTTGGCCAAGTCTTCTATTTTCTTAGTATGGCCCGTAATTTTTTGTTGGTGCTTAGGCATCTGGTTAGTTTGTATTTTACTTAGATGCTCTATCTCTTTCTCTTTTATGGGGTTTTAGTGGCAGGAGGCTGTGAGTTACCACTGCTCTTTGATTTTTGGCTCAAACTTGATTGTTAGGATTGTTCTGCTGGTTGCTCAAAACTGGGCACTGGAACCAGTAATTGGTTGTAGAGTCGTTTCCTAGGGCCTTGGGCAGGGAGGCTATAGAGGCCAGGAAAAGACTCTCTTACTTATTAATTTTCTTATGTGTACTTCCTTGGTCTGCCAGGAGATGGCGCTTGTTGGCTGCTCTCCATTCAATGCCTGGTTGGAGCGTATTTGTTGTGACACAGACCAGATCAATGTGATAGAGCTTCCTGTCTGGGGGCTAGGAGCCCTGTGATTCAAACTTTCTGAGACAGTTCTCCAGACTTCTCTCGTAGCACCCCCTTTTCCCAGCTAGGAAATATTTCCACTCCTTTCTAAATCCTCAACAATCAGTCCCTGTTAGTAGAGGATGAGATTGGGAGGTTTGTATATCTTTAGCCCCTTGCAGGCTCCAAGGCAAATAATGGCGCAGCCCCACCCAGCCTGGTAGGGCTCTCGGGACAGGGCAAACCAAACCTGGTAGTCCAAAGCAGGTCAGCCCCAGGCTCTCTCTCCCCTCTCCCATGGTGTCCTCAACAATTAGTCCAGGCTAGAAGAGAGGGAGGTTGCGAGGGTCGGATTTCTCCAGTCCTTTCTGGGCTCCCAGGGCAAGCCGTGTGGAAGGGTCGGTGGGGCTCTGCAGCCCACATTTCATGTCAGAACCTGAGTCAGCCTAAGGCTGTGTCCCTCTCTCTCCCCTTTCCGGGAGTGGCAGATCCCTGAAGCCCCTTTTGTCTGTGGTGGCAGGCCCAGGGGCCTGAGAATTCTGAAGAGTGTGGGGGAGGGTGCCGGCAGCAGCAGAAGCTGCTACTTGCAACTCACTGTTCTGTTGTCGCGATTTCCCTCTTCTGTCCCTCTCTCCTCTGGGTGGTGTGCAGCCTTCACCTGCTGACCTAAACCCTAGAAGATCTTTTTCGGGGCTGTTTCAGCTTGTCCTCTAGCTATTTTTCTGGAGAAGAGATTCCCGTGTCTTACTAGTCCGCTATTTTCCTGGAAGTCGCCCATTGCCTTTTACAATACAGAAATCATTTGTGACCTTAATGGCAGCTGTGGATGTGGAATGATGGCATGGAAACCAGGGTTGAGGTGAGTGGGAAATGAGGGCATGATCATGGTGAATATAAAACAGTCCTTCACAACTGTGGAGGGGATGAGAGAGACCGGAAAGTTGTCTGAGATTCTTGGGAGGTTTAAATGATATGATACACATAAAATGCTTCGAGTGGTGTTTTACCCAGAGTAAAGTGGATGCAGGGTGTTTGCCCTAGAGAAGAAGATATGAATTGTTTTTGAAAGACTTAGGTAACTAACTACATGACAAGGAGGCTTACATTTTAGAATTACAAACTGCATTAAACCCTCTTGAAGGGGGAACTGGAGGGTAGCTAGGAAGGGAAGCGGTTGAGGCTATTTCTTCAGAAATCACATGGTCCTGGGGTAGGAAAAGCAGCAGAGTCAATAGCTGTGTTGGGGCTGGAAGGAGGGGAGGGGTGATTTTCCTCTGAAGGTCTAAACCTCCTCCAGGGAATCTCTACTTGGGCTCATCTCAGTCATACTCCATGAAGCTTTCATCAACTACTTCAACTTACTGCCTTCTCTTAACTCCCATAGAACTTAGAGCCCTATGGAATTTAGTCATTGACTATATAAGACTTTGATAAATGAAATAGATAAAATGGTATTTATTGGAAGAAATTTATTTTATAAGTATAGTTTTTTCAAATATTTATTTGTTACAAGATCAGTAAATGAGAGAAGCAAAGCTGTTCTGATGAAGTAAAAAAATGGAAAGCAGGAGTTCTATTGGCCTTAGCATCCAACCCATTTCTTTATTTTGCTTTGATTGTAAAAGAACTCCCACATCTTGATTCATTCAAATCAGTCATTGTAAATAATAGCCCTTTTATCTTGCATTCTCAAGAAGTTCTTTAATTAATCAGAGATGACAGAAGGGCATTTATTCTAAATTCTGCACAAAAATGAGCTAGTCCAGAGCACAACCTGTCACCAACATGTTAAAATGTGACATATATTTAAGTGTGATATTGCCTCTTTATACAGACTTATGTGTGTATATTATATATATACATATATTTGATCTAAACTACTCTACAAATATTGTGTAACTGCTTTATTACATTTTTTTTCCATTTACTCCTCAAAACAATCCTATGAGGTAGTTTTATTACTATTCTCATTTAATGTACAAGTAAATTGAGGCTCAGAAAGATTAGGTAGAGTTATATTTCTGGAATTATGAAACACTAAACAACCCTTGCACTGAAAATAACTAAAAATGCCGGGTAAAATATTTTTTAATGCATCAATGAGCTGGCAAGAAAGTAAGAAAGCCACAAAGTGAAAGCAGAAACTCAAAGTATTGAGCAGATCACTGAAGAAGGTTTTCACTCTGAGGATCTCTGCTCAACATTTGTCAATTTAAGCTTGAGTATTTTACAGATTCCCAGGGTTCAGAAGGCAAAGCCTAAGTATTCAAAGATCTTTGTAATGTAAGGGAAGAAGGTTAACATATCATTAATTTTAGGCTTCAGTAATTTAAATATGTAGAAATTTTCTCAGATAATCTTCAAAAGAAAAACAGAGAACATATCCTCCAAACTAGTACTAGAAACAAATGGTGTAAGAAAAATTCAATTCATGCAAAAGAACTCAAGAAAAGGAGGGAAAAGAAAACAGAGAAATGGTGAGACAACTGGAATGTACAAAATACAATGTAGATATTATTGTTTATCATAATTACAATAACTGTAAATGGATTGGGGAGCAGATGTGGCTCAAGTGGTTGAGTGCCTGCTTCCCACATAGGAGGTCTGGGTTTGGTTTGTGGTGCCTCCTAAAAACAAAAACAAACAACAAGCAAACAAATGAAGAAACCAACTCAGGGAAACTGATGTGGCTCAGTGGTTGAGCACCAGCTTCCCTCTTACGAGGCCCTGAGTTCAATCCCTGGCCCCAAATCCTCAAAAAAAAAAAAAAAAGATTAAATACTCCATTGAAATATTCTCAAACTAAATTGAAAAACAAAACCCAAGTATACATTATTTAAAAGAGACATACCTAAAATATAAAAAATATACTGGACAAACACTAACCAAAGAAAGCTGCTGTAGCTATATAAATAACCGCTGAAGTAAACATTAAAGCAAAATGAAAAAAAATTAGCATAACCCAAGATACGGCTAGCCACTGCATGCGCGTGTGTGCGCGCGTGTGCACACACACACACACACACATATGAGGTACTGGGAGCTGGGGATTGAATCTGGGACCTCAGATGTGGGAAGCCAGTACTCAACCACTGAGCCATATCAGCTCTCCTGAGTTGTTTTTTCATTTGTTTTGCTTGTTTTTTGTTTTTTTTTTACCGGGAGGTCCCGTGGATCAAACCCGGGTCCCTCCATGTGGGAGACGGACGCCCAACCAGTTGAGCCACATCCGACCCCCTTTGCTTGTTGTTTTAGGAGGTACCAGAACCAAACCCAGGACCTCCCATGTGAGAAGCAGGCACTCAATTGCTTGAGTAGCATCTGCTCCCCTTTTTTGGTTTTCTGATATTAATTAATTAATTTATTTTTCCACAGTGTACCATCAGTGGTATCTGGTATAATCTCATAGTTATGCATTCATCATTTCAATCATTATTAGAGTATTTTCTTTATTTCAACAATAATAATAAACAAACAAACAAAACAAACAAACAAACAAGAAAATTCTTCACCTCTCAATCTCCCTTTATTTCCCCTGCTGTACATAGCTGCTATTTCTGGCTATTTTTGTACACTTGTTTATTTATTTATTAAGCAGTTTTATTGAGATATATTCACATATCATACGATCTATTCAAAGTGTATAATCAATAGTTTTTAGTGTAATCACAATGTCGTGCATTCATCACCACAAAAACATTTTTGTAGCCACTGCATCCTTCATAAAAAGTTTAATTCTCTAGTCAATAGTAACAGCAAAAATTCCAAACTTTTATGTTCCTAATAGCATAGCCTCAAAAAAAAGACAAAATCACAAGGAAGAATTATACAAATCCACTATCATAGTGGGAGATTTTAACACTACCAGTAACTGATAAATAAAGCAGACAAAAAGATCAGGAAAAGTATAGAGGATTTGAAAAACACAAATAATAAGTTTGATCTATGGGAAAATACAGAACATTGCATGAATAAGTGGAGAATACAAACATAATAAAGTGTATTCTTTGGCTTAAAACATATGTAAAAGCAAAATGTATGATAAAAATAGCATGAAGGCAAGGGGTGGGGAAAGAAGTATGCTATCATAAGATAGTTATATTCTGTTTGAAGTTATATGGTATAATACCTCTTAAAGGCACACTGATACATTTAATATGTATACTATTAACCATAAAATAAAGACTAAATAACAAAATAAAATTTATAACTAATAAACCAACAAAGGAGACAAAATGGAATCATAAAAAATTCAATTAATCCAAAAGAAAGCAAAGAAGAGGAAAAAGGGAAAATAGAACATACAAAAAATAAATACTAAGATGATAGATTAAATTTAACCATACCAATAATCATATTAAATATAAATAGTCTAAACATGTCAATTAAAAGTCAGAGACTGTCAGAGTGGATTTAAAAAAACAGGCCCAACTATATATTGCTTACAAGAAGTGCATTTTAAACATAAATAAACACACAGTTAAAAGCGAAAAGATGGGAAAAGATACATGAGGCTAACATTAGTCAAATAAAGCTGAAGTAGCTATATTAAAGAAGATTTTAGTGCAAAGAATATACCAGAGATAAAGAAAGTTATTTCATAACAATAAAAAAGTCAATTCATCAAGAAGATACAACAAACCTAAAATTTTATACAATAACAGAGCTTCAAAAACCATGGAGTAAACTGATAGAATTGCAAAGAGAAATAGACAAATTCACAATTATAGTTGGAATTTTAATTACTCCTCTTTATACACATTCTTTTCAAGGTACATACAGAATATTTACCAAGATAGATCATATTTTGGGCCATAAAACTGTTTCAATCAATGTAAAAGGATTCAACTCATACAAAGTATGTTCTCTGCCCATAATTAAAATCAATGACAGAGAGATACCTAGAAAATTGCCAAATATTTGAAAACTTAAAAACACACTTCTAGGGGCGGATGTGGCTCAAATGGTTGGGCGTCCATCTGCCATATGGAGGGACCTGGGTTCGATCCCCGGGACCTCCCGGTAAAAATATTTAGAGAAGGCATATGAGCTGCCAGGCTCTGTGTGCCGGTGAGCTGCCAGGCCCTGGGAGCCATGCAGCAAGATGATAACATAACAGGAGAGAGACGCAGGGGAGAGACAAGACGAGATGCTCCGAAAGCTCTGAAAACCAGGAACCGAGGTGGTGCAGGTGGCAGAACACCTCTCTCCTATATCAAAGTTCTCCAGGATGGAATCCTGGTGAAGACTGGAGGAGAAGGATGAGAAGAGATGGCAGGAAGCAGACACAGAGAATTGCCCAGCAAATGGACACAAAAACAGCAAATGGGGAAGGGGGGGTTTAAAATGGATAAAGTAAATAAATAAATCTTAAAACACACACACACACACACACTTCTAAATAATCCATGGGTCAAAGAAATAAAAAAGGAAATTAGAAAGTATTTTGAACTGAATGAAAATGACAATGCAACACTTGAAAATTTGCAGAATGCCACTAATGCAGAACTTAGAAGGAAATTTATAGCACCAAACACATCTATTAGAAATGAAGAAAGGTCTCAAAACAATGGCTTCAACTCCCACCTTAAGAAACTAGGAAAAGAAGAGAAAATTAAACCCAAAACAAGTAGAAGAAAGGAAATATTAAAGATCAGAGCAGAAATCAATGAAATAGGAAACAGAAAAACAAAGAGAAAAATCAATGAAACCAAGTGCTGATTCTTTGAGAGCATCAATATTACCGATAAATTTCTAGACGCACTAATCAGGAAAAAAAGAGGGAAAACACAAATTACCAATAACAAGAATGAGAGAGGTGATATCACTACAGAGTCTACAGATATTAAAAATCTAATAAGGGAATATTAGGAACAATTTGATACCAATAAATTTTTTTTTTTAAAGATTTTTATTTATTTATTCATTTATGCCCCCCTTGCTGCTTGTGCTCACTGGGTCAGCCAACCACGCCGTGCGAGCGGGCCTGCCCTCACCAGGAGGTCCCGGGAATCGAACCCGGGGCCTCCCATATGGTAAACGGGAGCCCTACTGATTGAGCCACAGCCGCTTCCCTATACCAATAATTTTGACAATTTATGTGAAATGGACAATTTTCTTGAAAGGCAACAACTACCAAAGCTCATGTGAGGAAACAAAAGATAGAGAGAGAGATAACATGAATATCCCTATATCTACGGAAGAAACTGAATTTGTAGCTAAAAACCTTCCCACAAAGAAAAGCCTAGGAAGCAAATATGGCTCAAGCGATTAAGATCCCACCTACCACATGGGAGGTCCTGGGTTTGTTTCCCCATGCCTCCTAAAGAAGACAAGCAACACAGAGAGCTGATGCAACAAGATGACACAACAAGATGGTGCAACAAGGGAAACAAGGAGGAAAACATAATGAGAGACATAACAAAGCAGGGAGTGGTGGTGGCTCAGGCAATTAGGCGCCTCCCACTGGGAACCAAACCCGGAACCACTTAAAAAAGGAAGACGAGCACACAACGAACAGACACAGCAATCGCAAACAATGGGTGGCAGGGGAGAAATAAGTAAATAAAATAATTTTTAAAAAAGAAAAAAAGAAAGAAAAGCCCAAGCCCAGATGTTACTGGTGAATTTTATTAAATATTTAATGAAGAAATGACACCAGAGCTATACAAACTTTTCCAGAAGATGGAAGAGGAGGCAACACTTCCCAATCCATTCTATGAGGCCAGCATTACACTGATAACAAAATCTAGACATTACAAGAAAAGAAAACTACAAATCAATACCTTGCATGAGGACAGATGTAAAAATTCTAAATTAAATTTTAACAGATCAAATCCAACAATATATAATACATCATGACCGAGTGGGGTTTATCCCAGGAATGCAAAGTTGGTTTAGCTTTTGAAAATAAATCAATGTAATTAATCATATTAATAAACTAAAAAAGAAAAGTCATAAGATCAGCTTAATCGAGGCAGAAAAAATATTTTACAAAAGCCAACACTAATTTCTGATTTTAAAAATTTCAGTAAATTAAGAATAGAAGGGAACTTCCTCAATCCAATAAAAGGTATCTATGAAAAATCTACAGCAACATCACACTTAATAGTGAACAGACCAAATGTTTTTCTCTGAAGATCAGGAATGAGACAAGAATGTCCACTCTTACCACTTCTACTCAACATTGTACTAAGGTTTTAGCTGGTGCAAGAAGGCAAGAAAAAGAAAAAAAAGGGGGGGGGGCGGCATTCATATTGGAAAGGAAGAAGTAAAATTATCTTTATTTGCAGACAACATAACTGCCTATGTAGAAAATCTGATGGAATCTACAAAAAAAAAAATACTGTAATAAATTATCTTAGCAAGTTTGCAAGATATAAGATCAATATAAAAAAATCAATTGTATTTCTATATAAACCAGCAGTGAACAATCAGAAGTTTAAGTTAAACAATAACAACAACAAAAAACATACCATTTACAATAGCATCAAAAATATGAATTTCAGCCTCCTGGTGAAGGCAAGCCTGCCTGCGTGGCGTGGTTAGCTGACCCAGCTAGCACAAGCAGCAAGGGGGGGATAAATGAATAAATAAATAAAATCTTAAAAAAAAAAAAAATGAATTTCATATGGGTAAATTTGACAAAAGATATGCAAGACCTATACACCAAAACCCACAAAATGTTGCTGAGAGAAATATAAAAGACCTCAAGAAATGGAAAAGTAAAGTATACCTTGTTTATATGTCAGAAGACATTGTTTAGAAGTCAATTCTCCCCATATTGATCTATTGCTTGATTGGGATTTTAGTGAAAAGGCCAGCAGGCTTTTTCAGGGGGTAGAAATTGACATACTGATTCTAAAATTCATATGGAAATTCAAAAGGCCTGGAGCAGCCTAAATAACTTTGGGGAAAAAAAACAAAATTGGAGGGCTAACACTACCTAAATTCAAGATTCAGAAAGCTACAGTAATCAAAACAGTGTGGTATTGGCATCAAGATAAAAAAATAGATCAATGGAACAGAATAGAGTCTGGAAAGAGATCCACACATATATGGGCAACTGATTTTTGGTATAGATATAAAGGCAATTGAGTAGAGAAAGTTGGTGCTAGAACAATTGAATATCCATACGTTAAAAATAAATAAATAAAACTACAATCTATACCTTATACCATATAAAAAATTTAACTCAAAGTGGATAATGGACCTAATTCTAAAACCCTTAACTATAAAACTTCTAGAAGAAAACATAGGAGAAAAATTTTTGTGATATTGGGCTAGGCAAAGATTTCTTAAATACAACTTCAAAAGCACAATCTATAAGGAAAAAATGATAAATTCACTTCATCAAAATGAAAACTTCCGCTCTTTGAAAGACATTGCTAAGAGAATGAAAAGATAAGCCACAGACTAGGAGAATTTATTTGCAAGTCATATTTTGGATTAACTATTTGTATGTGATATATAAAGAATTCCTGTAACTTATTAATAAGAGAACAGACAACGCATTTATAAAAAAATGGACAGGGAAGCGGATGTGGCTCAATCGATAGGGCTCCCGTATACCATATGGGAGGCCCCGGGTTCGATTCCCGGGGCCTCCTGGTGAAGGCAAGCCAGCCCATGAGGTGCAGTGAGCTGACGCAGCAGGACGACCCAACAAAGGGAGACAAGCAGACACAGAAAAATGCACAGCAAATGGACACAGTGAGCACAAGCAGCAAGGGGGGGGATAAATAAATAACTAAAATCTTAAAAAAAAAAAAAAAAAAAGGACAAAATATTTGAACAGACACTTCACCAAAAAAGATACAGAGATGGCAAGTAAGAACTAAAAAGATGTTCAACATTATTAGTCTTTAGGGAAATACAAATTAAAACCACAATGAGATACCACTATACCCCCATTAGAATGGCTAAAGTTAAAAAGACTGACCATACCAATTGTCGATGAGAATGTGGATGAAATGGAACTTCATACACAGTTGGTGGGAATAAAAAATGGCACAACCACTTTGGAAAAGAGTTTAGCAGTTTCTTTAAAATGTTAAATAAATATACACTTACCTTATGACCTCAGAGAAAAGAAAGCATAAGTCCATGCAAATATTTTCACATGGATGTTTGAAACAGCTTAATTTGTAATAGCCCTAAACTAGAAACAATCCAAATATCTATCAATTAATAAATGAATGAATAAATATAGCATATTCATATGATGGAATACTACACAGCAATAAAAGAGAATGAACTGTTGATACATACAGTAACATGGATGAATTTCAAAATGATTATGCTAAGTGAAAGAGCCAGATGAAAAGAGTACATACAACGCTATGGACCATAGTTAGTGGTAATAGTCTGATCATGTTCTTTCATAATCTGTAACAAATGTTCCACAACCATGTAAGGTGTTGGTGGAGGGTTGACGTATGGGAATATTGCACATTAGTCATGATTGTTTTGTAAGCTCTCAACTTCTCTAAAAAAATAAATTAAGGGGATGGATGTGGCTCAAATGGTTGGGCGCCCGTCTGCCATATGGAGGGACCTGGGTTCGATCCCTGGGACCTCCCGGTAAAATAAAAAATATATATATATAAAAAAAGTGATGCATTAAAAAAAAATTAAAAAAAAGTATTGCTCCATTTATATAAAACTCTAGAAAATGCAAACTAATCTAGAGTAACTGAAAGGAGGTCAGTTGTTGCTTAGGTGAGGATGGGAGGGGGAAGAACAGGGAGGAAGGTTTATAAAGGAGCATGAGGAAACTTGAGAGTGGATGGGTAAGTTCACTATTTTGATTATAGTGATGGTTTTACAGGTGTAACTATACATATGTCGAAACTTATCAAGTCGTATGCTTTAATGTATGCAGTTTATTGTATGCCAAGTAGACCTCAAGAAAGCTGTTAAAAAAAGGAAAGTTAGAAAAAGAAAAACTGAATAAAAGCATAAAGAAAGAAGAATATAACAAAGATAAGAGCAGAAGAAGTTAATGAAATAAGTTAAGTTACTTGTCCAAGGTCATATTGAGAATGACAGAACAGGTCCAAAATCAGATGTGTCTGACTCCAAAGCCTGTTTTCTTAACATCAGCATTTTTTCCCAGATTTCAGCCATAAGATAACACTTTCATGAGTTTTATCCTATCAAATACCACCTGTGCTATTGTTTACTTAATACTTTTCTTTAAATAGACTCACTTTTTAAACTTAGCCTCATCCTAGGTGATCTGTGAAATCAAGGGTGTGATAAGCCATTACAATTTTTCCTAATACACATTAAAATGAGTACAAATCAATTAAAAGGTAAAAATACTCACCCATGTATTACCCATTTCTTCCACTTTCCTTTTTAAAGAATGGTAAGAAGGAAAGAAGATGTTATTAACAGGGAAAAGTGTGGGGTCGGGAAAAGTGAGGTATATGGGAATAACCTTTATTTTCGATGTAACATTAAAAAAAAAAAAAAAGAAAGAAATAAAAGGGAAGCAGATGTGGCTCAAGCGATTGGGCTCTCATCTACCATATAGGAGGTCCAGGATTCGATTCCCAGGGCCTCTTGGTGAAGGCAAGCTGGCCTGCAGGAGTGCTGGCCCACGCAGAGTGCTGGCCTGTGCGGAGAACTGGTGCAGCAAGATGCTGCAACAAAAAGAGACACAGAGGAGAGACAATAAGAGACACAGCAGACCAGGGAGCTGAGGTGGCGCAAGAGATTGAGTGTCTGTCTCCTACTTTGGAAGGTCCCAGGATCAGTTCCTGGTGCTGCCTAAAGCGAAGGCAAGCAGACACAGAAGAACACACAGCGAATGGACACAGAGAGCAGACAACAAGGGGGGAAGAGGGGAGAAATAAATAAATAAATCTTAAAAAAAAAAAGAAAAGAAATAAAAGACACCCAGATAGGCAAGGAAGAAGTAACACACACACACACACACACACACACACACACAGAGAGAGAGAGAGAGAGAGAGAGAGAGAGAGAGAGAGAAGGAAGCAAGTTTTTAGATAGGAGGAGAGTCAAGAACCCCACCTCTGTGACATCAGGAATAGAAATGCCAAAAAGTGGCATGGGCAAGTCCACCTCTCTGGGACTCACCTAACAATTTGGAGAGGTGTTGATGAGAAAGAGAGAAAAGCATTCCCACGAGGTTGATACTTTCTAGAATCATAGCCCAAGGACAGCTCAAAGACCATCTGTAAACACATGATGCTAGGGCAATGAACTCACTCGCCGAAGGACCCAGAGCCAGTGAGGGGCAGAGCCCCTGGATGTCCAGTCTAGTCGTGCATCTCCCCGGCTAGCCAGGGATCCTGGAGCTGTCCATGGTGATAGCCCCAGCCCTGCTTGTGGCCGCACTAGGAAACGAGAGAACGCGAAGGACCCAGCTGTCCCTCACATCTTCTCTTAGCCTGCCTGCACATTAGAACCTCCTAGGGAGTTTTCTTTTAAAAAATTCCAATATCTAAGGCCTACCCCAGACCAATTATATCAAAATGTCTGCGGAGTGGGCTTGAGTGTCAGTATTTTTTGAAGTTCCCCCAGGTGATTCTAACGTGCAGCTGAGAACCACTGGTCTAGACAGAGCACAGGGATCAGCTAACTGCTGCATTCCACTTCACACTTTCACAACACATCCCTCCTCCCTTCCCTGGGGCTGTGTATTCTAGCTCGTCTTTGTGCTCTCCCTAGAAGGGGTGAAAGAGCAGGGGAGGAGGCCAGCCTGACTGAGAGCAGCTGCCTGTCCCTGCACTGCCCTGGAAGCTGGCACCCTTGACACCATCCCGACAGGAGTGATGCTCAACTGTAGCAGCCCTCCCTCTTCCCCAGCCTGACCTCGCCTCAAACACTCCCTGCCTGCTTTCTTTCCAGCCTCCCATTCCCCCTGCCCCAGACCCCCCAATCCCCTTTCTTCCTCAGTCCTTCCTTACCTCAAGTTCTTAGTGCCCTCCCCCACCTGTAATCAAGTCCGTCTTATGGTACCTTTCTTCAAGAAGAGGGGGGTGACTCGGTTCAGTAGATTGTCCTTTGGGGAATGGCTCCCCAGACGGCCATCTCCTGCTAGGACCTGAACTCTGTTAATCGCTGCAGGTGTCTTGGACTTCAGACTGCAAGCAGAGGGCCGAGGAGCCTCAGGCCCTACAATACAGCCTGTGCTCCCTCTTCTCTCCCTCTCTGCTGCCCCAGCCTGAGAAAAGGCTTTCGGAGAAAACTGTGGCAATAGCCACAGGGACAGACAGAGGATATGCTGTGTGGTGAGGTTTCCTCAACATTTCAGAATATTCTATTGAGGGATGTGCGGGGCACTAGGATTACAAAGATGAATAAATGTAGTTCTTTCCCTCGAGAAATGTATAATCCGATTAAAGGTAGAATTTCTTATGGAATAGGGGAGAAAGAAGTGCAAGAGTGAGGAGGGGCGCTATTTTTAGCAGTACCTATTAAATCCTGTTGGAAGGTACTATTTTCCCCATTGTATAGATGAAGAAACTGAGGCAGAGGTCAAATAACTTGCCAAAGGTTCTTCAGACTCTAGGTCCAGGACTCTTTTTTGGCGTCGGGTGGTCAAAGCAGGGCCGACCCAGGCCTCTGCACCAGGCTTCTTGTCCTGGCTTTGCTGCCAACAAGCTGTGTGACATGGGACAGTCCCAATCCCCCCCCCCCCCGGGACTTTATTTTATCATATATAAAATGATGGGGGCAGACCAGGTCATTTTAAAGATCCTTTTCCACGCTATGATTTTTTTATTCCATTTTATTTTCCCAGTCAGTTATAAATTCATTTTGTTCCCGTCTTAAAAGAAGGGTCACTGGAGCTCCGAGAGGGTCACTCAGGCGATTAATCTCCTGCAAGCTGGAGGAGTCACCCACAGTCCAGGAGTCTGCTACCCCGCAGCATCCATCTGTCAGGGCTGGGCGTTTCCAATAGGACTTCCCGGGAGGCCACTGTGCGTCCTGGCAGCAGGATTCCAGGAGCCGGGGCTGTGCCCCTGCTGGAGTCAGCCAGAGGTGGGCAAAGACAGCCTGGTAGACCCAGAAGTAGGCCCAGGGAAGCTTCCCCAGGCGGTTCACGGTTCACGCTTTTGAAAATGGCCTGGAGAGAGATACTATCAGGAGGCATATTTAATGGGTTTTGGAAATTGGCTAATTTTGTCGCAACAGCCTGGCTGTTGTCCGATGCATGCTAAGCATCCGGGATCACCGTGGGCCTGTGAGTAGGGCCTTCAGAGAGATGAGGGGTGGGGAGCGCAGGGCAGAGTTGCTGGTGGATTCTGGTCACCCAAGGGACCCCACGTGACCCCAGGCAACCAGGCTGGGTGCTGGACCAATGTCCTTTCTTGAGCCACAAGGAGTCACCCCCACCCACCTTTCACATAGGTCCTCCCCTCTGAGGTCACCTCTCTGCCCAGGACTCCCTCTGCACCCTTGCCCACAGCTTGCCCCCCAACTCCGCACAGCCAGCCTTGAGCACAGCTCCTCCCGCGGTTGCCCTTCTCCCAGATTGGCTCAATAACCCATTGATATCCTGCCCTGAGAAGGAACACGCAGCTCCTTGCACGCCTGATTCACCAAGAACTGCTCTCCTAGCCCCTCCCAGGGCCTCTCGCACACTCTCTTCATCCTCTGGGCTCTGCCTTTTCTCCTCCAGAGACACTGCCATCCATCAGCTCTCTGCCTCACTAGTCGCATTTGCTTTCTCTGGCTGTCTTCAGCCTGGTTATTTATTTTCTTCCTCTCCACTCTTCTACTCTCTTTCTCCACTTGCTCCTGGACTTGGGTTTTCTGTAGGTTACTTACCTGGATTGTCCTGCAGAATGGGGCATAAAAGAGGCTCATGTACTCCCTTTTGCCTCCCCAAGTGACTCTTCTCTGCAAAGTTTAGGATCATTGAGGAAAGGGTGCTACAGTTTCCTGCAGCAGCATATGATGCAATTTAAAGTGCCCAAGGAGGGGAGCAGACGGAGCTCAGCGGTTGAGCACCTGCTTTTCAATTCAATCCCTGGTACCTCCTTTAAAGAAATGGCTTTGATACAGTCATTAACAATTTTGGGGAGTGAATGTAGCTCAAATGGTTTAGCGCCTGCTTCCCATGTATGAGGTCCTGGGTTTGATCCCCAGTTCCTCCTAAAAACAGAATAAACAAACAAACAAAAAAACCAGCTGTCATTGGGGAGCAGATGTAACTCAGTTATTGAGCACCTGCTCCCCATGTATGAGGTCCCAGGTTTGATCCCAAGTACCTCCTAAAAACAGAACAAACAAACAAATGAAAAAAACCAACTCTCATTGGGGAGCAATGAGTGCCTGCTTCTCATGTACAAGGTCCTGGGTTCAATCCCAGGTATCTCTTAAAATAAACGAATGAATGAATGAATGAATGAATGAATGAATGAATGAATGAATGAATGAATAAATAAATAAGTGCCCGAGGATGGAATCAAAAAACTTCAGTTTTAGTATTAATTCCGAGAGAACCTTGGGCAAGACCGTTAACTTGTCTGAGTCTCGGTTTTCTCATTTATATAATGGAGCTGTGAGCCCTGAGTGAGAAAATGTAGCTATGGTTGATTAGTATATTCTGTAAGCCAAGCTCCACCCTAGGCATTTTCAAATATGTCTTTCCTGAAACATGTTCGTGAAAGTACTTTGTAAATTAGTTATTTAGTTCTTATGTACCAGCTCGGAAAGTCACTATGGCATTACATGGTCCCCCTTTGTACCCAGAAAATAATTAAATGGGTATTTAAATGGTTCTGTTGACAAAATTTTTATGCATTCATAATGTCATTTGGTTTTTTACTTAACTGCTCTAAAGCAGGTAAGACAAATATGATTAGCCCCATACTATGGATAAGGAGACCGGGACATAGAAAATTGGGTGTGGGAAATTCTGAAGCACAAGGCCTGTTTTCTCCACTTTCCCCTGCACCCTCAGGTCCCGCCTGCCCCCCGTCCATCAGCGGTGGACTAGGAAGTGTACCTGCACCATGCGACGGCATGTAGGGGTGATGGCGTGAAATGCCCAGTGGAGAAGTTATCTGGAACAGCCAAAGTGGAGCTCTGCATCGGCCAGTGTGCCCCCAGCAGGCCGGGGTGGCACAAGCAGCCCTGTCTCAGGAGGGAAGGGAGCCTGGTGTGGAAAGCGCTCAGGGTCAGAGTGTGACCAGCAGGAAATGGGGATGCGTAAGAAGAGGTGTAGTGGGAAGCGGCTGTGGCTCAATCAGTAGGGCTCCCGTTTACCATATGGGAGGCCCCGGGTTCGGTTCCCAGGGCCTCCTGGTGAAGGCAAGCCCGCCCGCGCGGCGTGGTTAGCTGATCCAGCGAGCACAAGCAGCAAGGGGGGGGGTAAATGAATAAATAAATAAAATCTTAAAAAAAAAAAAAAAAAGAAGAGGTGTAGTGTGTTGCATGACTGAACTTCTGAGCATGGGGCTCTGAGCCAAAGATTTTAGCATGGCCTTACTCAACTCTGCTAACGCCAGGCCCAAGAGACCGCCCCTCAAACCACGCTCAGTACCTGCATCCCTAGGACACAGGGCCAGGCCTGGCCTGGGTCCAGGAGCCTGTGCACGAACCTCTGGGCCATGGTAACCCTTACCAGCAGGCCAAACTCCCCGCCACCCCCCACCCAGCACCAGCGGCCGCTGCTAATTCCTGTGCAGGGTGACTCGCGGCTTCAGGCTGCACATGTGGACCAGCCCCCTCGGAAGTATGAAGGATAGTCGCGACTGTTGCTGACCCCTTGAGAGAAGCTTCAGTTCTCCCTAGTCCTGAGAACTTACTGCCCACATGGCTTCCTTTAAAATTTGCAGCCAGGTGAAGCCACTGGGCTAAGGTGTAGCACCTTCTGCCAGCCAGGCTCTTCCTTGCTATCACCCCCATATTTTTTTGGGCTTCCCCTCTCCCACCTCCCATGGCTCCCCTGTCTCCAAGATTTCCCCTGGAGTCCCTTTGGGGTCAGTTCTGCCCTCCCCCTCACCTCTGTGGCCTGATGGACCACGGCTCCCCTGCTGAGGTCTCTGCTTCCCTTTGGGCCTTCTCAGATGAAGGCTGCCCTTTCTCTCACAGCCGCCGGGCTTGGGAGGTGGGATGGCAGCCTTGGACTCAACAAACCATTATGCCCGGCCCTCCCTCATGAACACCTGGCTTTACGGGGGCCCCTGGTGCCTGCTTTACGCTCCTGCTCTTCCTTGGTGCTGTCCTGAGTCAGCCGCGTTCATGGAAGACATCGTTTTCCCTCTCCCCAGGAAAACCACAGCAGCTGCGATTCCAGCCTTCAGCTGGGGTGACTCAGAGACAGCAGCCCGAGTGAAGAAGAGGTGACAGCAACAGCTTGGTCTTTCAGGCCCTTGACCCCCCATCTCTCTCGTGCAGCCTCCCTCCATGACCACCCCTGAATCTAGTCACCTCAAGGAACTGCCCACTTCTGGAATGTTAGTCCAAACTTCCAGCTGGGAGACCACAATCTCACAGGCTTTGTGCTCTTCCCTCAGCCTCTCCTACAACTGTCCTGTGACTTCATTGGTCCTCTGATTCCTTGTCCTTTTATTTTCTCCCTGTATCGGCCCCTCCTCTTTTCTCTTCCATCTTGGACTAGCTCTAGGGTCCATGTTCCATTTCTTCCAATTCCTCTTTTTTTTAAATTAATTAATTAATTAACCCCCCCATCCCTGTTGTTTTGCGCTCTCTGCTCTCTGTGTCCTTTCACTGTATGTTCTTCTGTCTGCTTGTCTTCTCTTTAGGCAGCACCGGGAACTGATCCTGGGACCTTCCTGAGTGGGAGAGAGGCGCTCAAACTCTTGCACCACCTCAGCTCCCTGTGTCTCTTATTGTCTCTCCTCTGTGCCTCTTTTTTTTTTTTTTAAGATTTTATTTATTTATTCATTTATGCCCCCCTTGCTGCTTGTGCTCGCTGGGTCAGCTAACCACGCCGCGCGGGCGGGCCTGCCTTCACCAGGAGGCCCTGGGAACCGAACCCGGGGCCTCCCATATGGTAAACGGGAGCCCTACTGATTGAGCCACAGCCGCTTCCCTCTGTGTCTCTTTTTGTTGCATCATCTTGCTGCGCCAGCTCTCTGCTTGGGCCAGCACTCCATGTGGGCCAGCTTGCCTTTACCAGGAGGCCCTGGGAATTGATCCCTGGACCTCCTATATGGTAGATGGGAGCCCAATTGCTTAAGCCACATCCGCTTCCCCTTCCAATTCCTCTTATACTAATAACCTCAGCTCCATTGCCCTCTTGTCTTTTTGCAACACTCTCCTTGCAAAGCTGGGACCCAAAGTTAATCCAATTATCCAGCTCCTCTGCACCTATCCCTACAATACCAGGTGCTGTTGGAGAAAAATCATGCAGACCCAGAGACGGAGGGGGCTATACAATCATGGCTCTTTAACAGGCAGGCTTTGAAAGTAGCCCCATTTTCCTTCTCACCATCAGCTCTTTCAGACGTTTTCCACTCCCTCAAGTCACCGCCTCCCCCAACATCTCTCTCCACATTCTCAGCAGATAGCTTTCAGAGAAAATAAGAGTCACTTGGCAGGAATCCACTGACATCCTGTTGACAGACCTATCCTTTCCTTTCTAGTCACAATGGAAGAGGTGGGGGTCCAGGTGAGCCTCCTAAGAATTTAGACTAATCTCTTCAAGTGCTTTGGACCACTCCCCGCCTCCTTGGAAAGCTCATTCAATTGATTTTCTATCCACTTCTCTCTTATCTTCCACTTCTTCCTCTACTGGCTTCTTCTCATTAACATTTAAATATATTTGAGACTGACCCTTTAAAAACAAAACAATCTCAAATCTGCTCCCTGATCCCCACATCGCCTTCTGGTTCCTACCTTATCTCAATCCCTGTATTTATTATCTTATAACAAATTACCCCCAAAATCTAGCAGTTTCAAACCAACACAAATAAAACAACAGGCATGTATTATGTCTGAGGGTTGGGAATCCAGAAGCAGCTCAGCAAGGTGGCTCAGGGGCTCTCCTGAGGCAAGAGTCAGCTGAAGATGTGAGCAGGACTGGAGGGTCTGCTTCCATGTGACTCACCCATGTGGCTGCCTGTGGGAGGCCTCCAAGCCTCACCGGGTGGGCTTTATGACAATATGGCAGCTGGCATCCCCCCAGAGTGATCCCAGAGAGAGGGCAGCTAAAATGGAAGCTGCAATGCCTTTTATACTCTGATCTGGGACATGACAGTCCATCACTTTCGTTGTGTTCTGCTGGTCCCTCAGAACAACCCTGATACAATATGGGAGGGGATTGACTCTACAGTGAGGACATCAGGAGAGGGGCCATGGGGGCTAGCTGGGAGGCTGGTTACCACCTTGCCCTTCACAGCCAGACTTCCTATATGCACCCAGGTTGAACAGAGCTTGACCCAAATGCATGTCCACCCAGAACCTCAGAATGTGACCCTATTTTGAAATAGGGTCTTTGCAAATGTAATTAGTTAAATTAAAATGAGGTCATTCTGGATCAGGGTGGGCCCTAATCCAATTACTGCTGTCCTTAGAAGAAGAGATGCAGACACCCTTGCAGAGGAAAACATCACGTGAAGACCCAGAGATTGGAGTGATGAGTCTACAAGCCAAGGAATCCAAGAATTGCCAGCAACCACCCAAATTTAGGAGAGAGGCATGCAACAGGTTCTCCCCCAGAGTCTCCAGAGGAAACAACCTTGCCACAACCTTGATCTCAACCTTCAGCCTCCAGAACTGTGACAGCATGAATTTCTGCAGTTCTAAGCCTCCCAGTTTGTGGTGATTGTTATGCCAGGCCTAGCAGACCAGGACAAGCTGTCTCCACATGTTGCCCTCGCCTCTTCTCCACTCAGACTGCTCTCTTGGAGTCCCTGATGGCTTCCTTCTCTTGAAGCCAATGGACACGTCTCTGTCCTCACCTGACCTTGCTTCCATCCTGTTGAGCACCCCCTCCTTCACCAAGCACCTTCTACCTTGGCTTCTGTGACATCCCATGTCCCTGGTCTTCTCGGTTGTGTTCACAAGCTTCTCTTCACCCCTCTGTCCATCCTTTAAGGGTTGGAGCACCTCAGGGTTCTGTCTCCCTTCTTTGAGCTGCATCGTCTGGCCTTCGCTAACCTTGCCTCCTGACACTCCCTCACAACACCCCCTTGCACTCTACATCCCAACCCTATGGAATATCCCCTGGCTCCTGCCCTCCTCCCACTCTCATCATTTCAGATCAGCACTTGTGGTGACTCTTAATCTAGTCTCAGACTCTTCAACCAAAGGAGGACTGGGAGAGGCCCTAAGAGGAAGTAAGAATAAGGCCATAAATGAATGAAGAAAGTAACTGAGACACATCAACCTCAGATGGAGGAGGCTGAGGGGTGATTTGATTATGGTTTTCAAGTCTAAGGAGGCCTGTTGCTTTGAGAAATATGACCAGCTGCCCTCTGTCTCTTCCGAAGACCAAGCAGGAAAAGGCTAAGTTTTAGTAATAACAGAAATGACAGATCTGGGTTAGAGATGGAGAGAGGTGTTAAATGTCAGAAATTTTAGAGCAATGTGGAATCTGATCAGCAGATTTTCCAAAGTATGCTAGGATTTTGTTCATTTCAGATGATTCCTGGGTAGATGGAGCTAAGCGTAGGTGGCTGGATTGGGTAACCTGCCATGCCCCAGGATCTCTAACTTCCATTGCTGCATGAGCAGCAAGTCTCAACAGAGCTGGGCTCATTACTGTCTCTTGTCCATTCCCAGAAGTGGAGTCTAACTTTGGCAATTCCTGGGCTGCTAGACCGGTTCATTCTGGCCCTGCAGGGTCTGAGCCATCTAGCTACTGCTGCTTGTGCCAGTCCTGCAAGAGGCCAGTGGTGGGAGTTATGGTTAGGAGGAGCCAGGTGAGGTAGGGCATAGGTTGGCAGTTAGAAGGGGAGCACAATCAGGGAGAAAATAACCTTGGCTGCAGAACTGGTGGATGTGTCGCCTCCTTCAGGAAGCCTTCTCTGAATATCCCAGGCTGGCTGGGGTTCCTCTTCTGCACTCTCCCAGCATGCTGTGTTACCCTGGCCTTGAAGGAACGCTGTGGTGTTGAGATGGTCTGTTTTAAGGGTTGTCTCTCTCCTCATCAAACTGTGAGCCCTTTGAGGGCAAGAACCATTTATTGTCCGCTGTCTTTGGGACCTGGCTCAGGGCTTAGATCATGAGAAGCTCTGGTTAACTAGGTCTTGACTAATTGATCTAGGGAACAAATGCACTGCCGTGAGGGATTCTGCACTACATCGTCCTCAGAGGTAAACTCAAGAGTCCAGCAGAAAGCCCTGGCTTTCTGAAGCCATATTTCAACAGGACAACTGGAGGGACGACTCAGGAAATCCAGGTTCTGGTCCCTGCTCAGCCACTCATTTGCAGTATGACCTCATTAGCACATACCGACCCCCTCCCTGTGCCTCAGTTTCTTCATCTATTAAATGGGGGTAATGAGCCCACAGATTCACAGGGTTGTCTTGAAAACCAAATGAGATAATGGGTGTGCAGGCGGTGAAAACATTTTGAGAAAGGTCTTTCAGATTTATACAGAGGTAGGAAGTTATTAATAGCCTCATTATTATTCTTACCCAGAATGCCCAGGGAAAAGCAGCATGTGGCAGCCCCAGCCCCCGCACCCCACCCTTCCATACTATTTCTGTACCTGGAAAGCAGGTTCTTGGAGTGGTAGTCCCTGTTTTGCCATTGTGGGGAGGGGGCAGGAAAAGGGTGAATGTAGGGCAGACCTGCCTCCCCCGGCCCTCCATCCACCCCTTCTTAGGGGCTCTCGTCAAACACTTGGACTTAGAAACCCACTAGCTGTGGGTGGCAACTTGTTGCCGGGTCACTTCACTGGATGCTGTAGTGATCCCGGCTGAGATGACCTCCCAGGGAGGTCAGGGCGTGTCTCCGAATTTGGGCTAAATCCTGAAGCAATCTGCCTCCCTGGGAATCTCTGATCCATCTTCAGAGCCTCCTGATTCAGAGCTCACTTAGGCCCAGGTACAAAGGGAAGCGACTTCGATTCCTCTTCTGCATTTCTGAGTAGCTTGAGGTAGCTCAGCCTGTCTCTCTTCCTACTCTTCTTCCCATGGCTCCAGAAGCCCACCATGCCTGGAGTGTGGGAATGCCAGGAGTGGGGACAGATCCAGGTCTTTTCCCCCACAACACTCACTTCCCAGGCCTGCATGTGTGATGTGTGTGGCAACAGCCAGCCCTTCAGCAGGGAGCAGCAAGTGGAGCAGGCAGATCCAAAGTAGGAAAAGGAGATTCAGATGGAGGGGGTCTTGTGGTGACCCCAGCCTTCCCAAAGTTCTGGAGGCAGCACCCAGGCTCTGCCAGCCAGCAGAATCCCTAAGGGGGGAGCACGGCAGTCCCCAGCAGAAGGTCCGGCCTCCCCAGCCCTGGGCCTTATCCTTCAGCTTCCTCTGGCCATAACCCTAACCTGTGCCAAACAGCTCTATGCAAGTGGGGTTCTCACTGGCTTTGGGAATAATTAAAGTCCCGGGGCCAGAGGAGCAGTAGGTCCAGAGGAGAACAATCTGGAAGAAACATATCTGAGGCCCAGGGGAGGCTGGCAGCGGGGGTGAGGGGTCAGATGGAGGCTCTACCAGGGCTGTCTGTCTGTCCAGGGCTCTGTCCATAGGAGGAGGAAGAGCAGTAGCAGTTATTGCCAGTCTCATGGGGATGGGCCATTATGAGAGCAACGCAGACCAACTGCTTTGCAGAGGCCTCCTAACTTGGCTTAGCTCCCCCTCCCCACTCGGCCAGCCAGGACTGCTTGCTGCTGACTTAAAACGCTGCCCTCAATTCTATCTTTAGCTCTAGCTGCTGGGAGTCTGAGTGACAGGCAGGATGGGGGCTTGTGCTGGGGTGGGAAAAATTTGCAACTACCAGGTTTGCTGAGAAGGTGGCATCGACTGTGAGGTACAGGACCTATGTCATGTTCATTGCTGCATTCCGTGACCAGTGCAGTGGTGGGCACAGAGCTCCGCTGACACTGGTTGAATGTGTGATTGGAGGCATGGATGGATGATTGAACGTGTGGATGGATGCATGGGTGCCTGGATGGAGCAAAGGCCCCCAGAGGAGAGGCTGTGCAGGGCCTTCCTGGTCCATAGACCAAGCCATGGACCCTGAAGGAAAGCTGTGTGACCCTGGGCAAATGACTTCCCCTCCTGGCCTTAGTAGCTTCATTTGTAAAAGGGAACTAGATAATGGTTTTCAGACTACTTCTCTGGACTGATGCTACCCACCCCCCCCGCCAATTTCTCCCACACTATCTAGGGGCTACTGCGGTTGAGTAGGGGGGAAGGGAAGTAATGAACTGACAAGTGTCTCTTACCCCTCCATCAGGGCTGAGTTAGTATTATTATTATTATTATTATTATTTTTTTTTTTTTTTTAAGGATTTATTTATTTATTTACTTTTATCCATTTTTACACCCCTTCCCCCTCCCCCCCCGTTTTTGCTGTTTCTGTGTCCATTCGCTGGGCAACTCTGTGTCCATTTTCTGCCCTCTCTTCTCATCCTTCTCCTCCTGTCTTCACTGGGATTCAATCCTTGGAATCTCTGATGTAGGAGAGAGGCATCCTGCCCGCGCAACCTTAGTTGCTGGTTTTTCGGTGCGTCTCATCTTGCCTCTCCCTTGTGTCACTCTCCTATTATGTCATCATCTTGCTGTGTGGCTCGCGGGAACTGGTGGTGCGCCCGCGCACAGGGCCTGGCGGCCCACGCACCTTCTATATATTTTTTAAATTTTTACCAGGAGGTCCCGGGGATCGAACCCAGGTCCCTCCATATGGGAGATGGACGCCAACCAGATATAGCCCCCTGCTATATCTCTTAAGGTTGACCAGAGATACCTAGAGTTACAGTCTTTTCCCATACAGGATGGATATATAATAAATCAGGCTTAGTTTATCACCAGCGTTCTAAAAACCAGACCTAGGGAGGAAAACGAGGTCTGGGGACACATGCATGGTTTCTAATATAGCGAATGTTTAGCCCACCCTGATTATCACAGAATCAGGACAGTGAGAATATTCACAGATTAGTATTATTTTTTAATCAATTCTGGATATTGAGCTTCTGGAGATAACTCCTTTAGACAGAGTACTGTGGCAAAAGGTTCTAACAACCCCCAGGCTAGACAATCTTACATTTCTCCCTGCTCCTAGAATCCCTTGGAAATTGTGGCTTGATCACACATTAGAAATGTTTTTAGCCCCCTTTGAGTAATGGGGCTGGCTCCAGAGGTGACTGCAGAATTAGCACAAGTTCTACTAGAGATAGGCCTAGTGAAGCTCCCTGGGTTATATTCCTCTCTCGGCCCCAGCCACCTCTCACACTCAACAGGGGTGAGCTCTTTAAGCCATGTCACCAGTAGAATATTTTCAGATTTATTGGCTTGGGTTCAGAGGTGGGGGTGTTGTAAACACAATTATCTACCTTTTCTCCTTAATGAGTCACTCACTCTGCTGCTATTTCCTTTCAGAAGCTTGAGAGTCTCCCACCCAGTCCTCTCCAGGATAAGGGTCAATTCCCAAAATGAGGGCTGAGAAGGGGCAGTGTTCCAGCCCACCTTGCTCCCACCCACCTAGCTTAGGTCAGGGCCTTTTCAGCCCTGGGTGAAAAGCAGGTGGTTAAGCTTATGGAGCCAGCAATTTCCCCATCTGCCCACCACCTTCCCACACAGCGAATCTCAATTCCCCGAGTACATACAGACTTGAGAAGCCAAACGAAATTGCCTCTGGAAGCTGGGGGGCAACTGGCACTCATCAGGACTGATAGGAAAATTCCCTGTCTGAGCAATAAAACATTGGCAAGCTCCCACCCGGCCATTTTTTTTTCCAATAAGAGAAAGTGAAGTGCCCAGGCAAGGATGACAAAGAGCAGAGGGGAGGCTCTTGGAGGGGAGTAGGAGAGTGGATTGGAAGGGGCTGCCTGGGGATGGTCCAAACCCACAGCCGGACCTAGGAGAGAAACACACTGACATGCAACTGGTGAGGGGACCCGAAGAAGGAAGAGTTCCAGGGGAAGTGCCACTGTGAGATTGCTACAGGCTGCCAACCAACGGACAGACTCATTACCCGGGGAGATGTCCAGGTTAGCTTTGCTACCTAAACATCGTCAGGTGGAGCGACCACAGCAGCCTTATGACAGTGAGACTTTCCAGAGACTAACCTCACTCTGCAGCACTCATGGCTTGCAAACAGTGTCAGGGATTGTCCCCAGATGAGGTGCAGACGTCACCATCACCTGAATGGCAGTCTGGTTTGTTTTGGGTATCTGCATATTGCTAAAGGAGAAAGGTTCAGGAGCTGCCTGTGTGCACAGATTTAGCTCTGCACATAATCTTGGCCTGCTTTGTGGTTTAAAATTCAGAGATGCCAAGGACAGTGTGTGTCTGCTGCTTGGTCTGACAACTTAGCCCAGGGTAACCTTTAGGTGCTTTCCAACCCTGTGATTTCTTTTTATTGTTCGGGTTGGAAAATGAAAAGCCCTCTGTGCCAGCCATTAATTTACCAAAATAAACAAGAATTCTGCTTTTCGTGACAAAGACAGTCCCCAAATGCCAAACTTGGGGCTGCCAGATTGCAGCTTGCAAGTGGGTACAGCCAGCACGGTTCTACCTTGCAGGTGATGAATCAAGGAGGTGATGAGGATAGGAGAAAAGGCAGTGGAAAGGGAGTGGAGAGAAGTGTCACTAGGAGCTCTCATCCTCAGCTTCAACTTCTCTGGGGCTCAGGAGACAAACCTTTGTGCTCTTCCCTTTCTTATTGTGGGTGATTCTGGCTTTCCCCTCTGCTCTCTTTGGCTTATTTCCAGCCCTTTCCTGACATGGGGACAGCTTGGCCCACTGCTTTCAAACTGCACAGTGCCTGCTGGCACTTCCCAAGCATTTGCCATCCAGGGCCCTTGGCTTGCTACATTTTGCCTGTCTGGACTTTGTGGATGGGGTCTAGCCCCTTTTCTAAGAGCTGCTTCTAGGGTGTTGATTTGATATACTCTAGAAACAGTCTCCAGGCTGCAGGGAGGCAAGCTCACTTGTCTCCCCCTGAACAATGAATGGGTAGACACACCATGTACTGGAAAGGGAAGGGGCAGGAGTGGATCTGAGATGCAGAGCTGCAGAGAAGCTGAGACAAATTTGCTCAGGCAGGCCAAGTGGAGGGTCTGGGGTGGAGGCGCTGAGTGGCACCAGTGAGGGACCATTAGAGATTATGTTGGAGTTGGTAAAAGCAGTGATTAAGTCTGAGAACACTGTCCCCTTCATCTCAGCCCCTGCTGAGAACCAGTCCCTGTTATCACCACTCCTGTCACCACTGCTGCTCCCCAGATTCTTAGGTAAATTAGGAGAGAAGAGAAAGGACCCGCCAGACTTCCACAGACACCTGCTCTTCCAATTTCCTGCTCCCTATGACTGTCTCTTGAGAACTTTGCTCTTTATGACTTGGACAGTATCTTTCCCATGATTTTATCTACTCTGATCCTTAGGATTCCCAGAACCCAGCAGTGAGCAAGTATTTGTTGTCTATGGTTTCCAGGTGCCAAGTGTTAAAAAGAGACACAGCCCTGTCTTCAAGGAGCTCGGATTCTCCCGGAGTCAAGGTAAACACTGATAACAATGGAAACATACTGAGAAACTGGAGAACAATCTCCTTACAGGAAATCGCAGGAAGTTAACTTCTTATTTTTGGCTTTCATCTCATGGGCTCCCCATTGTCTCTCCACAATTCTCTAGGGCTCTCTCTCCTGGCCTGGAATAGTCTGGACACAATACTCCACGGAGCCTCATTTATCCAGATCCCTTCCAGACAAGACACAGAAGTGGTTCCAACTCTCTGGAGAAGTGGGTCGGCAGAGGAATTTTGATAAAAAAATCCAGTGAACAATTTACAGACCACACTAAAAGTGAGTTGTTTGCTCTGGATTCGAGACTACATTTCATGTGCAACTGCTGAGCATTGATCTAGGTCCCAGAGGGAGTGGTGAGTGGTACAAAACGAGCAGGACAAGTTTTGCCTCTAAAGAGCATGTTCTCCATGCATCTCTAATATTATTTGATCTACAGAACTTCCACTAATACAGAATCCTTTGGAATATAGTACTTTGAGGTCCTAATAATGCTCCTTCACTGAACTATCTCTAGGGTTATAGCATTAAGTATATTTAAAATCTTGTGTGAGTTTTATAACCAAATGAAATTTGTATTCTACTCTTTATTTGTATTAGTTTTCAAATAAAAAGATCCTCCTCGGGGAGTGTGTGTAGCTCAGTGGTTTGAGCACCTGCTTCCCATGTACCAGGTCCCCAGTTTAATCCCTGGTACCTCATGGGGAAAAAAAAAAAAAAAGGTCCTCCTGTCCCTTAACCCTGCACACCCCTAGCCTTGTAACACTGAAGCCCAGGGAAATGGGGCTCCTTTGATCCTGTCGTTTTGTACCCCTAGAACACTTGATCTTACCCCTAGGAACCCAAGTGCCCTCCTGAGAGTCAAGGTTATTTATTTATTTTTACCGGGAGGTACCGGGGATCGAACCCCGGTCTCTCCATATGGTAGACAGACGCCGAACCTCTTGAGCCACATCCGTTTCCCAGGGTTATTTATTGATTTCACACTCTGAAAGGACAGGATGGCAGGGCTTCAGAGTTCTCCTCCTCCCCAGAGTTCCCTGGCCTGGCTTTTTCAGGGGGCTCCAGTCTCTCTACTTTTCTCACTGGAGTCCTCTATCCTTTCAAGCTGCTGGTTCTGGGGCATCCCTGCTCCTGGCTCACCTTCCTTCTGTGCCTCTCTTAGTGGAGGCTCCACATTTGGCTCTGGTCCTTGTTTCTCTGTTTGGTATTATTTTTGTTTTGGGACACACAAATCCTTCAGACCCAAGGAAAACGGTGGCCAAAAAAAAAGGAAAAAAAAAAAAAAAAAAAGCATTATGAACCATGCTATGAAGGGGGGAGTAGGAGGCTAAGAGAGGGAACAACCATATCCTGGCGCTGGTTTGGGGGAGGTGGTCAGGGAAGGCTTCTCTGAGGAAGCAGATTCAGCAGAAAGCTGGAGGATGAGTAGGAGTTAACGAAACGAAAGGTAGTGGGTGGGAGGAAAAGCATTCCACGCAGAGGGAATGGCATGGCTAAAAGTCCCGTGGCTGGGAGCGGATGTGGCTCAAGCTGTTGAGCGCCTGCTTCCCACATGGGAGGTCCTGGGTTTGGTTCCCGGTGCCTCCTAAAAACAACAGAAAAAAACAAATAACAAGCAAAACAAAATGAAGAAACCAACTCAGGGAAACTGATGTGGCTCAGTGATTGAGCACCAGCTTCCCACATAAGAAGTCCCAGGTTCAACCCCTGGTTCCCAGTACCTAAAAAAAAAAAAAAAAAGAAAAGAAAAAGAAAAATTCCCGTGGCTGGTGGAAGGAACTGAGAGGAGACTGATATGGACATGTGCCACCATCTCACAGTCACGGCTTGCCACTGACCCACCCACTAGACACTGAGTCCTTGAAGGCAGGGGCCATAGCTTACTCATTTTTTTTTTTATCCCCAGGGCTCAGCCCAGTGTCTGGGTATGAAGCTGCTCAGTAAGTGTGTGTGGAAGGTGTGCACACTGCCCTGTCCATGGAAATTCAGCTCGGCGATATGATGGTCAATGACAGAAGGCTGTAGGTGCCCGAAGCCTCCTAAACCCCCTGGGCTAACAGCGAACACATCAGGAAAGCTAGCTGCGTTAGAGATCTGTTTTGTGGCCAAAGGAAGGCATGTACTGGTCAACCTTAAACTTGTTTTTATGGTGATCAAGTCAGGGACCTGGGTTTTTTTGGTGGGTCCTGTACCCAACTTATCGAGTCAACAGATCTAAGCAGGAAAGTCCAGAGGATTAGTTGCCAGTTCCCTGCTCTTGTCTAGGACAGTAATACTCTGGGTACGAACAGCCTTTCTGTTTCCAAGCTACATGTGCACACCCATCTTTCCATACAATACCTCTAGGAGTTATTTAACTAAAAGAGAATATATGACTCATCCAGGGTCACATAGCAAATCAGTCAGGCCTAGAGGCTCTCTCTCCTCTGCCCCACTGCTTTCCTCCTCAGCCCTGCCGTTTGTTACCCACCTTGAAAGTGGGTGGTTCTCAGCAGCCACGGTCTGGGACATGCCCCGTGGAGGTCTTTGGGCCTTGTTCCTGCTGAGCCAAGCACTGGCAAGCTCTGCTGGGAAGCCGAGGGGGTTCTGCCCAGGGCTGCAGAGAGTCAGTGTACCAGAGAGGGGAGAGAGTTGGGGAAGCTAGATCCGCCTTCTCTCAGGGGCAACCTGGTGCATCCTGGGCTAGAGCCCTCATGGTGACTCAGGAACAGTCAGGAGCAGCAGGGAGGGGTGCTGAACCCAAGACTGACAGCAGCCAGGAGGGGAGGGGCGGCCACTTCCTCCTGAGTCCGGGCCAGCAAGCCTTCAGGCTGGTCCGAGTCCTGGCACAGATGACAGCTGGCTGGGAGGAGGTGGGAACCCAGGTCCTGAGAGTTGCCCACCCAGGAGCAGGGGCACTGTGCCCTTCTTCAGGACAATGAAATCAAATCAACTGCTACCACTCCCTCCCCTTTGGAGACAAAGGCTGCCAGAGGTTAGTCAGATTCAAAACTCCAAGAACCATGGCATTTTTCCAAATTAAAAAAAAAAATCATTAAACAATTGCTGAGTTTTAGGCATTTACTTAAAGATGTTGATGTTTATAGCCTAGAAGGAAGGTAAGCCCACTCACAAAAAATTACACATGAAAAAAAATGTGGGTGAGCATCATAAAGAGAGGATTAATATTGGGCTTAATGAAAGCAAAGCATGGGGGAGGGACATTAGAGAGGCCATCAGCTTCAAAAGGCTCCTGGAATTAATGCTGGAAGATAGATTTGTGGCACATGCTTTGATTCTAGGCCACTGAGCAGTTTCCAGGTGGTGGAAAATCATGGTGGTCACCTTCCTTTCTTATCTAGGATGATAATAATAATGCTAATGATCTCCTGCAGGTGCCTATTATAAGCCAGGCACTGAATGCACACTTCATATACATGTTATCATTAGAAAAATCCCCATGGGAAGTGGATGTGGCTCAAGTGATTGGGCTCCCATCTACCATATGGGAGGTCCAGGGTTCGATTCCTGGGGCCTCCTAGTCAAAGGCAAGCTGGCCTGCACAGGAGAGCTGGCGCAGCAAGATGATGCAACAAAAAGAGACACAGAAGAGAGACAATAAGAGATGCAGCAAATCAGGGAGCTGAGGTGGCACAAGAGATTGAGCAGCCTCTCTCCACTCAGGAAGGTCCCAGGATCGGTTCCCAGTGCCCCCTAAAGAGAAGACAAGCAAACATAGAAGAACAAACAGAGAGCAGACAGCAAGCCCAAAAACAATGGGGGGATGGGGTGGGGGAATAAACAAATAAATAAATATATCTTTAAAAATAAAAAAAGAAACACCCCAAGGTGAGCTTTCTTATCATCCCTATTTTACAGCAGAGGAAATTGAGGCCTTAAGAGATTAAGTAATTTATCTTAATCAGCTGGAAAGAGTTGGAGGTGGGATGCAAACCCAGCTTTGTATTTTAAAATTACAGAACACTATAAACAACTACTGTGTTCCCAAAGTGAAAACCTCCCCAGATCCTGGAGAAATGCTCAATTGGCCTCTGGAGCATCCAAATTCTGGGTTGGCGTCTCTCTCTCTCTGGTGCCAGGCTTCTGGACTCTGAAGCTCCCTGGTAGAGATCAAGGCCAACAAGCCCAGGCAGGGGAAGGCAAGGAGAGGAGAGAGGCCACACATCTCTGAATTCTGAACAGCCAGGTGAACATATCTGAATGGTCAAATGTCATGGCCCTCATCTCAGCCCTAAGTCCCTCCTTAGGATTCTCCTCATCCTCACCGGAAGGAATAAGTGGAAAAAGAGATTAGTTTGTGTCCTCTTGCCTGTGGTGCTCAAATTTCTTTTCAATGTCTCCACGAACCATGAGCTGTTAGTTCTGAAAAGGGCTTTAGAGATCATCTAGTCCAATTCCTTCAACTAAGACATTACATGTACATCAATGGTAGTTAATGGAAGAGCCACTAAGATATTTTCTCTCTGTTCCAGTAAAAGGCCATTTTATTACTGAACACTGATTTATAACTTATTTACCTTCATTGCAAAACACAGAAAGGAATTTTACAACTGTTGTGAGCATACCTCTTCTTTAATATCTTGATCCACCGGCAGTACCCACTCTTGTGGTAGAGCTACGTATGTGGGGAGGGAGTGTAGAGAGCAGAGTAACCCTTTTCTCTAGCACTGAGAACAGAGACTGTTGCTGCCGGGCCTGCCCTTCTGCTTTCTGATCTGGAGCCCCCAGCACCTCTGCCATGTTCACGGCCAGCAGCCATCCATTTTCTCTGCCAGGCTTCTTATCAGCCTAACCTATTGGCAGGCAGAGTTCAGCGAATTCTTTCACCTGCTGGCTGCTTAGCTAACACACATGGTTTGTAGAGAAGGGCCAGCCAAAGGTAAGCCAAGATTTCCCCTCTCAAGAGTTCCTGCAAATGAGGGCACAGCACTGATGCACTAGGTCTGCCCCAGAACCTCATGCCCTTGCTCTCCATTTGGGACAGCAAACCCCTGTGCTTTGTGGCTACCACCAGGCAACAAGAGAGAAAAAGCAGGGAATGCCTGGAGGGAGAGGAAAAGGCCACTGCTCCTTCTGCTTGGGTTGCAAGGAGCTGGCTGGCCAGCTCACCCACTCTGCCACTGTCAATTGCTCACCATCTTCTAGGACCACCAAGCCACCAACGCAGCCCATCTCCTGGCCTCTATCCTCCCCTCCACCCTTTTTCAGGAACCAAACCCCTGGTGTGGAGAGCAGGGTAAGCTCCTATAGCAATGGGCCCTTTAGCTGTTTCCATGGCAACCAACACCTAGACCATTTAGTTGCTAATCAACTGACTGCTGTAAGTGAAAAGGATTCAGTTTAGAAACAGGGGGATAAGCCAGGGGATTCTCTTCATAGAAAATGATACAACCATCCCAAACAATTCAACTCCTCTAAAGACCTTTAGGCAACACTGAAAACTCTTGTTCAGGTGACTGTCACTATAGCAACCCAAGCAAACATTTCTCACACATAATGCTTTCCTTGAGTCAAGACATTTCCTCTGTGCTCTGTTCGCATCCTGACCAGTCATTTAAGCATTATTTGCTTCTTTGGAGTATCTGAAAATGGCTAATCCTAGATCATGCGCTCTTAGCCTGGACCTCACCTATTTCAAGCCACCCTTCTTATATCTGAGGGATAGTCTCAGGGAATAGACTGCTTTATCAACCAATGCAAAGCAAAATTACGATCAAATTACTAAAAAAAAAAAAAAAAAAATCAACTAAAAGTTCAAAACCAAATATTCAGGATATGAAATTACTTCATGCATACTGCTTTTCACTAACATGAAGATGATTTGACTAAATACCAGGCCTCACATACAGCACTCTCCCAAACTGGGCATACTAGGTGGTGGGTCCATTTATTTTGTAAGCAGAGGTGCCCTTCATTTTTCCTTTTAAGAAATGGAGCCTGGGATTTCTTTGCCCTGGAATTCATAGTTGTGCCTAAACCTCCATGGCTTGCTCAGTGGACTAGAAAAGCATGAGACTGTTGTTGGAAAGAGCATGACCTTTTTTATATAAATAGCCTAAGATACAGTGCTTTTCAATGTTTTAATGACTCCGGGGACTCCTGTGAACTGTCTGTACAGAAGCCGACCTTTCAAACTAATACTCCCCGCGGGAGCCCTCACCTAGCTCACTGCCGCAGGCTCACACTGCCTCACAATGGCTGGTAAATAGTCAAGAGCTGCGGTCTCACCCTTTTGCTCTACTGCCTTTCTACACTGAGGCTAGAGGCATATGGAATGCAGAGTAGGTCGCTGCTAGCCTCAAAGGAGCTGACTGCCATGGTTCTTCTGGGAATAGGGAGCTAGCAGACACTTAAGAGAATTGAGCTTTTCTGGGACCAGGTATCTCAGAAAGTTCCTGGGCAGAGGATAGCCTCTTTTTCTGAGGAGACACATCAACACACTTCAGGTCGAATATTCTGATGTTCCTGTTGTCTCTAGATGAGGATGTCTGTCTCTGAGCAGAATGCTAACATTTACTGAGTATGTACTATGTGCTGCAGTCATTTGAGGTGTCACACATGGATCATCTCACTTAAGCTTCACAACCATCCTGCTACTATCCCCATCTAAGGGATAAGGAAACTGAAGTACAGAGGTGAAGTGATTTAAAGAACATACCATTAGCCCTATTCCTTGAAGCCAGAGACCAAGGCAGTTAACTACCAGGCTCCTACTTTTGGAATGCATGTGATTAGGATACAACTAGGGCCCGGCATTGGAGACAGGCTGGGCTGTTTCTCTAGAAGCAGTGTGGCAGGATACACAGAAGATCCCAGCTAGACAGCAAGCGGTTGAACGGCTCCCGGAATTAACAAATTAATCTTAGCAGTTTATCTTAATTCCTGATGTATTGCTGTCCCCTGGTGGTTTTCTTGGGGAACTCACAGGACAAAGAAATCCTTTTTCAAGCCACCCTTCTTATATCTGAGGGATAGTCTCAGGGAATAGACTGCTAGTGTCACTATTAGGACTGAAAGAACTGGATCAAATGAATTGTTTGCTTCATAGGCACTCTATATGAGTGCAACTAAAAAACTAGTTCCCTTTCCTTTTTACCAACTTAACTTTCCAAGGTCCACATTACTCATTTGATTGAAATGGGTTCTAATCCCCCTGACAGCTAAAAGCCAACTGACAGTATATTGGTTCAAAGCAGACAAAAAATATTTGTCCTGTGATTACATGTGTACTTCAAGAGTAGAAAACCCCACGGTTTGATTAATTTAGCTAGTACTTTATATATACAATATTTCATTTTTTCACTGGCCCTTTGGCATCTAACTTCTAGGCTTTCCTCATCATGGCAGGGGGTTCCCAAAAGATTCCTATGCCTCCCAACTTATAATCCTTAGCCCCCACTCCCTCCAAATTCAGTTCCATCAACCCTCAAGGTGTTTGTTATGATTCAATTAGGTGATGTTTGTTTTCACGACTTCTTTCAAGTATGCATGGTGGCTCCAGCAACAAAAATGCTATAGGTTTCCATAATATAAAGCAAAAGAAGGCCATTTTATATGAAGTAGACAGGTAAGGTCTAACTGGGTAAAAAGGGCAGAAACGGCAGTTTTTAAGAGTCATGTCTCCAGTGCACAATGGGACCAAGCGCCAGCACACAACAGGGCTTCCACCGGGAACCAGGTGCCTGCCTTCCATGGACCTGAAGAAACGCACTGTAAAAGAAGCAGGTGACTACAGCCGAAAGGCAAATGCATGAGTGACAAGTTTTTATTCAATGGCACATTTCCAGGTGCATAAATAGGCCACAAGTTAATGTTGTTTAAAAAAAACCCAGGCATCTGCTAAACAAGTGTTGCATTTAATAAAGCCACCTAAGACAGAAAAGGGGGCATGAGACCACCACAGAGAATCAGCCACCCAGTGCTGAATTTCTGCCATAGAATAATTCACCTCCAATGACACGCTGGATACTACTGGATAGAAAGTCTCCACTGTCAAAGCAGACTTCTTGGCCAGATGCAGTGAACTCAATGAGGCACTTGAAGATGAGGAACACGTGGTCTGGATTTGGAATGCGACCTCCACTGTGAGGGAGGGCAAGTTATCCAATATCTCTAAGCAGCTTCCTTCAGGTCCTATCTAGTTGGGCCCTCCCTATTCCAACTGCAAAAAAACATTGGAAGACAATCAATCCCTTAGCCCTACAGTTTCATTCTCTCTTCTTTCCTTCACCCTTTTACAAATGGTATAAGGAAACCAGTTCTGAGCTCTCAGGAAATAGGGTCTTACATGCTTTTGGAGGTCGAGAGGCATAAAACAGTAATCTGGAAATTCCTTTCGTCGATGGCACTGGTTTAGCTTCAGACTTGATTTCTCCCCTCTTCCCCCCATACTCCCCACCCATGCCTTCTCACCCCCTGACAGATATATTGGCATCAAACAGCTCTAGGAAGTGATCTCTATTGGAATTTTCCAGCAGAAGAGAGACTGTTTTTTATCATCCCGAAGTTCCCACTTCACCACCAGTTTCACCTGGAAAAAGAGGAAAAGGATGGGGAAAAATGAAAGTGTGGCCTGGCCTGCTCTCAATCCATCATTGGTAACCAGGAACCCCAGCTATAGATTGGAGCAAACTACCTACTTCCTCACACTTCTTTTTAAATCATGTCATCTTGAAGGCTGCTTAGGATTTAGACTGATGGCCTTCAAACTTAGAAGGGTGAACCAAGTTATACCTATCAGTGGTGTTAATAGTACCACGTACTAACTCAGTTAACTGACCAAATACAATTTTGGGACAACTCTTTTTCCTCTCAGAGAAATGGTACATAAATTAACCTTATATAAAAAAAACCAATAATTTACATAAATAATTTCTCATGTCTTTGGCAATCTAATCCAGCCTTTTCCAAATGTAACCATGATCAGAGAATAGAACCTGAGTCTTAAGCAAATTCTTAGAGACAGAAAGAGTAGTGGTTACCACCGGTTGGGGGGAGGAAGTTTTGGTAATGGTTGCACATTATAAATGTTAATTAAAAAGGGGGGTAGGTGGGGGTGGGAAAAAGATGTAGCTCAGTGGTTGAACACCTGCTTCCCATTACAAGGTCCTGGGTTCAATCCCCAGTATCTCCTAAGAAATAAAAAAAAAGTTAAAAAGTTAATTAATGCCACTGAATGCCAACTGTACACTTAGAAAAAGTTAGATTCTTAGGTATAAGGAAACTTTGTTAGCTGGAAATAGAAATGTCAAAGCACCAAGGATGGGCCAAAGAAATTTATGGCTATCTAAATCATTTCAGTGACAACAATTCTTCGTTGCAATATAGTCACAATTAACTCCCCTAGTTTCCTAATAATATACCTCATTACAGATCTCTAGTCTTGGCTTGTTATACTCATACCATTGGCTGTCTCCTCTAGTTCTTAATAATTCACTGATATTTTGCTGGTCCTTTCTTATGTGGGTATTAGCCTACTAGTCATTAGTTACTACTTTCTCTTTTGTACTCAAATGTTTCTTCATTCTCCAACATTTGAGTGACAATGATACAGCTTCTTGAAACTTGTTTTGTGAATTTTTCAAGATTGGTACACATTAACTACTGCTTCACTTGGTGCTTAAACTAACACAGTCTAAGCTGTTTTTTCAAATTAAATATAAATTCACTTAAAACAATAACTACCGTACATTAAGTATGATATACCATATACCTACTCTGTATTGGGCCCTGATTAGACACTCTCATACTTAATTGAGATTCAGAAATGCCCACAATTATGTGGATACTCCGCAAATTAGTCTACAAATCTGTTCCTGACCTTTATGGTCTCTGGGATCCCTTCAGCACAGGCTCCCTATCAGAGTCTCTTTAGGATGTCCTTTAATTACTTGCATTTTCTAGAAAATAAAATGGCCAGAATGAACCTGGGTTCTACTTGACTTCCTTTCAAGAAATGCAGTTCTTCTTCATGGAAAAAAAGTAATCCCTTTCCTTCCTCCATTCTTATCAAGATTCGTGCCTTTAATACAAGACCCACTCAAGCAGGATACAATCTCACAATTGCTTGGTAGAAAAAGAAAGAAGTAGGTAGAACAGAGCAGGTCAGAGGTGGAAGTGGTGTGGGGGAGAAAAAGAAGAGTGGAAAAAGCTACCCCTCTGCTAGGAAGCTAACAAACTACTGCTCTTTTGTTTTTCTGGTTACAATGCTAAGACAGCTGGATCTTGAACTATTTGGTACCTGGCTAAAAGCTTTTAACACTGCACAGGCTTTGGAGTCACAAGACCCAGATTTTTTTTTTTTTTTTTTTTTTTTACCGGGAGGTACCGGGGATCGAACCCCGGTCTCTCCATATGGTAGACGGACGCTGAACCTCTTGAGCCACATCCATTTCCCACAAGACCCAGATTTAATCTAAGCTGTAATGTTTATTAGCAGAGTGCTCATCACCTAAACTTCTGAGATTCAAATTTTTTCACCTGTAAATTAGGGGTAGTATCACCCCTACAAAGGGGGCCTTGACAATATGAAATATCATTTATAAAAATACTGTATATAAAAATGGCATCATTTCGCGTAGGCTAACCATTAGGCCACAGTCAAAGAACAAGAGCATAATGGGAAATATCTGCCCTACCCCATGACTCCTAACAATCAAACCTAACTCCTCTCCTGAGGCTTTGGTTTCCTCAGAGAACAGATGAGGAATCCTGGGACTCCTTTGCCCCAGTCTTTGCTTCCTGCCCCCTCCCCTCAGATTTCTAATCCAGTCACAAGGCCTCCAGTGTCCTGGACCACAAAGTCACTTACAGAGGGGTATTCACTCTTCACGGGCAGTTTGTTCAGGTAGCTATAGGTCTTGTCTTTTAGGATGGGACACTTAATTCCACTCTTACAACCATTAGGTTCAGGAATCTGAAAGGGAACTTCAACTCCGAACAAAATGCCATGCACCAAGGCTGTGCTATTTTGAGATTGAATATCTACGGGGGGAAAAAGAGAATCAGATGGTGAAGAAAACAGTCTCTTTCCAAACCTTACATCAAAAATTTAGACATATTTTCAAGCAATGGTATTTATACATTGATAGCAAACTGGAAAGCCTCTTACTTCCCAGAGCCTCTTTCTCTTCGCAGTTATGCCATGTAGCTAGCACAGAGCCAGTATGCACTCTCAAGTTTGAAAAAAAAAGTGACTGAATCATGCAAAATGGAACAATCAGCAGGGGTTGTTTTCTTTGCTCTAACCCTGCTTTGCTCTTCACTGGCTTTCACTTTTTTAAGACAATCCAAGTTATTTGGATAAATAACCTTAGCCAACAAGGCAACTGATCTTTGGTAGTAAACAGAAACTGATTAGTTTCTGTCAGAGTGTATTGTCTGTCCTGAGTTTTAGCAGACTGATCTCTAACTTCTTTATCTGTCCTATATCTGCCCAGAAGATTCCATCATAAATTAAGAATACAATGGAAGGCAAAATGGAAAGAGGGAATAAGGAGTCTCCAAGGAAATGTCAGGGGCACTTCACAGGAGTGAAGGGGATACTGCTTTAGAAACTGGTTAAGATTAGAAAGATGCACATTTCCTACCAACCCCATCCTTCATATCACAAGACCTACCTTTGATAGGTCCAATAAAGGTATTATAAAACTAGGGCAATCAGAGTTATGAGCTATTAGGGTATATTTGGAAATTCAGCATATCAGCTCTGTTTCTTTCTCTCTAGGTTGGGATGACTTTTGTTTAGAAGAGAGGTTATTAACTTTTTTGTTCCACGGACCCCTTCACCAGTCATGTGAAAACCACGGAACCCTTCTCAGAATGTAGTGGCAGACAGTTTTATGACATTCAACATCATTTCAGTTAGAGTTCAGAGAAAATAAAGATAGGTTGATTTTTTTTTTTTTCAATTCAAGCTCATGGACCTCCTGAAATCTTTCCTTGGACCCCTGGTTAAGAACCCCTAGTTTAGAAGGCATTCTTCAATCTGGAACTAGTGGGGGGGGGAGAAGATCAGGGTATAGCCCAGGAAAAAAACCAGGGAACTAGTACTTGAAGCCATCTTTAGGTTTAAGAACAAGAGATGATTTTTTAAATTAGATTTTCTAATCTAGTTCCATAGGATAAAACTGCCTAGAAATAAAAGTTTTATATTTGTCTAGATTCTTGGGAATCTGAGGAGGATGAAAGTGGTACAAGGAACAAGTTCCAACAATATTTCTTTAAACTGAAGAAAGCTCAGATATCTTGATTGTTTCTTGGGTTCTCAAAATATTACAGAGGCTGTTAAAAATTACACCTTTATTTTCAGGCAAGTCATAGACTCAATAGCTGAAAAGTATACTGTTTGAAATAATATTCTGGAGGCATTCCAAAGTCTACAGAAATCTCCCCATTGGCCTAATGGAAGTCTAACAACCATGGAACTCTGGGAAATAGGCACGTGGGAACCCAGAATGAGAAGGGTATCTACAGTTGCAGTGGATCCTACTGTTGCACAATTTGGAAGGGAGGTCACAGAACTCCTGCTTGACCCCCCTCACCCCATGCCACACTTGTTCGAATATTTGAGATTTATGTTGTACATTAGGATGAATGTGAAATAAAGAGCCACATTTACTCACTGCTGCTAAAGGTCACATTGACACTGTAAGACAGTCCTTTGTGCAGTTGGCAGGGCTGAGTGGGACATGGGCTCACATTTAGTTCCTTTATAACTCCGACCGTAGAACCTGCAGAAGAAAAATGAATTGGAATAAGAGGGAAAAATCAACCACCTAAGTGGCTGCCTACCAAATGGGAAGGTGCTTGTCTCTCCTAATTAGCACATTCTCTCTTGACTGCCTTCCTGAGATGAAATCTTTAAGACATTATTCAATTAAAAGCCAGAATCCTGATTCATCTTACAGCTAAAATCATAGCCAGTAAACCAGGTAAAAAGGGGAGTTAGTTGGTTTCTTGGCCACGAGAAAGTCATTATTTTTCAAACTTAATAATATCCAGAGACCACGTCCACAAAATATTATTATTAAAGACATCAAATTTAAACTACAACCACAGGAACTCCAAACTTCCCAGGTTCTTGTCTTCCATTCTTAATGGTAAGGAGGGCCACGGTTCAAATTTTAAACTAATTTTAAAATCATCTCAGACTTCCTCTTAATTAAAATATTCCTCTTTGGCCTTTCATTTTCTAGCAAACAGGCACTTAAATTTGATGAAAGTTCATCATTGCAAATTTGGAACCGGAAACTCCAAGGAAGTAGATCCAAGATGAGTTAAATCATCTTTCCATCCCAAGTTACACAATAGCAAATGCTCATTTAAGAAGTCTCTGTTAATATTTGTTGGGAAGTCTGCCAGATCTCAAAATAGAGCCTGTGCAGCCTACGGCAGTTTTTAGCTCCTGAGAGAGTCATCTGTTTTAGATCCTATGGAAATTGTACCTTGGATAGCAAGAACAAGGGAAAGCTAAAGCATCTAGAGGAAAATGAGGGCTAATGGAATCTGAAGAATTATAATTTATCAAGAACCCACCATATACTGTAAACCTCACCCTTGCTTTAGAGATTAGAAAACAAAAGAGCAGAAAGATTGCTTGACTTGTCCAAGGTCACATTGCCTATAAAGAAAGGGCAAATGCAGGACTTTGAAGGCCTTGGAAAGAACTCACGGGGACTCTAAGAAGCTATAAGTAAGTAACCATAGTGACAAATGGAAGGAGACTTCAAGGAAATTCCTGATTGAGAACTACTTGAGGACTCTGGGTGAAGATCCAAGTCCTTTTAACTCAACCTTTTCAGGGAAATGCATAAAATGTAATGAGAAATCAGTGGCTTGGGACTCATAATGTATAAAATGTAATTTGTGACAAGAATGACATAAAAGTGGGGGGACAGAGGGTATAGGAATATAGTTTGTATATACTATTGAAGTTAAGTTTGTTTCAAAGCCAATGAGATTTAGGATATATTTAAGCCCTATGGCAACTACAAAGAAAATATCAGAGAATATGCAAGCTCACCGAGACAGGTATTATAGAGTACAGGTCACCAGGGGCAGGGGGAATGGGGAATTACAGCATAATGGGTATAGGGTGTCTGTTTGGGGAGATGGGAAAGTTTTAGTAATAGAAGGTGGTGAAGGTACCACAATATTGTGAATGTGATGAATCCCACTGAATGATATGCTTGGAAATAGTTGAGCTCCCACAATTAAAAAAAAAAAAGACAATGACGAAGACGAAGACAAAGAAGAAAGTGCAACTATAGAGACAACAATTAAATGCAATACATGATCCTGGACAGGATCTGACAAGGGAGGACAGACGACTCAAAAGGACATTACTGGGGAATCGGCTGTGGCTCACTTGGTTGGGCTCCCGTTTACCATATGGGAGGCCCCAGGTTCAACTCCCAGGGCCTCCTGGTGAAGGCAAGTCGGCCCACATGGCGTGATGAGCTGAAGACCCACGTGGCGCAGTGAGCTGGCGCAGCAAGATGACCCAACAAAACGGAGACAAACAGACACAGAAAAATGCAAAGCAAATGGACACAGCGGGGGGGGGTATAAATAAATAAATCTTTAAAAAAAAAAGGACATTATTGGGACATATGAAAAAATTGGAATATAGACTGTAAGCTTTACACCAACGTTAAATTTCTTGAACTTGACAACTGCACTTAAGGTGGTTATATAAACGAATACCCTTGCTCTTGGGAAACATACATGGCAGTATTAAGGGTTTAAGGAGCAGGATGTATACAATCTACTCACTCAAGTATTCTGGGGGGGGGATAGGGACTGTCTGTATGGGGTATGTATTATTTTTGTAACCATCCTATAAGTTTGAAAGTACTTAAAAATAAAAAGTTGAAAAAATATATTAAAAAAAAAACAAAAAACAAAAAACATTTTAAGTCTCCTGATATCAGCACCACCTCCTTGACCCTCACCACTATTCTCTTTCTATCCTAGAGGTTCGATTCCCATATCCTTTGTGATTTTCAACAATGAAAGAGACATCTTCAAATTCTGTCCAGATTTTACATCCCTTCCCCAAACTCCTGGCAAATCCTTTGCTCAGCACTGTCTTCTTGAAATCTCTTCATTCTTTAGCCCCAACTTGGCTTCCTAGATAAATAAGCAGAACTATTAAAGTTATTGGGGGAGGGGGATGAAAAGCATCAGAATATCGGCCTTGGCTGTGAAATTAGGCTCATTCCAGAAGCCCACTCACTTCCAAGTGGACTAAGGAATTTAAGAGGAATTATCTTAAGCCTTAACAGAGGAAGTGTCTATCATTTTTGTTCTGGGAACTGCACTATACCCCCTGTCCTGAGTGTTCTTTAGTTATTTAATCATTTCTTTGAGGGAAGAAATCTAAAAGGTCTACTTATGAGTCATGAACCATCTTGACTGGAAATAATAGAACAGTCAGTACCTTGAATCTGGACCAAGTCATTTGGACCTTGATTTTTTTCAAGGATCAGAGGGACAAACTCTTAAAGAGAACAGAGGTCAAGGTCTTTGTAGCTCCAAGATAAGTTTAGGTCCCTAATAAAACTCAACTCCAAATAGGGCAGATTCACATAGCAAAGATGGCAGAGGTAGCAGATGCATTAAAGAATACTGCTGAGTCTAGGTTTCTTTCCCTCTGGAAATACGTGATCTTTATCTATATAGCTGTTGGGAATAATATACTTCCAAATACTGCAAATGTTTAAAAAGCAAGGGCCACCAGCAGGAAAGGAGTAGGAAAAGACAGAACTAGGATTAATCTGACTTGCCAGCATTGTTCCTGATAAGTTTCAAAAACTGATTTATGACTCACAAACTCAGGCTTAGCTCAGGAGCCATCTAACAAAAAAGAAAAAAAGCACTGAGAAATAACATCAGACATTCGCTATAAATTTCTTTCATGTGTTAACTAATACTTTCTCTAAAAATTTAATATTTGATGGGTGACAAGGGGTTCAGTGATTTAGCCAGCTTCCTTGCTCCACATCGTGGGCAAGCTCTGGAAAAGCAACATTCCCACCCCAACACAAGATTTTAAAGCAGCACATTTGGCACAAGCAATGGCTCAAGTGCTAGCACACCATTTCCATCTGGAAACTCCAGACTGGCTACTCCCAAACCGTTCAGCACTGGAAACATATAAGTAGACATATTTTCTTTCTCAGCCTGTGCCTACCCTTGGGTGATACAGTTGCTTTAAACTATATCATCATTTTGTCCAACCAACACTGCTCCAGCTAAGTCTATAATCATGGCAAAGTTCCCAAACTGTATACACAAGGTTTCTCTTTAAGTATCAGAAGCAGTTTGAGAAGAATTCTCTTGCACTCCACCCAATCTTCTATGGACAAGGTAAAAAAATTTAAAAAAAAATCAGTGCTTGTGTTATGGCTTGTCCAGCTTCTGCTTATTTAGGGTCACAAGATTTAGTAGGAACAGAGCAAAGGGTAGGTTCTTAGACTTCCAATGTAAATAGAATAAACTCCTTCAGCCTCAACCAGCAAACATTGCAAAACTCATTTCTCACTTGAGGAAGTCCTATCCCCCAGGAAGGGGAGAGGGTGGGGGAAGGTGTAGGATGGGACTCAAAGGCTTTTTTAAAATACTGTATTTCCCAATTCAAATGTAAATTGAAAATCTGTAACTGAAACCTTCCTTCCCTTAAGAGGTTCTTCCCATAGGTGTTACCTGCTTTTTTCAACAGAGTAGAGCAATTTCCAGGTTTTTCTCTTGAAACCCAAAGTGGCTCATGAACACCCACCAGTTTTCTACCACTTACCAGCTGGAACCTTGGGCAAGTTACTCTATGTGCCTCAGTTTCCTCATGTGTAAAACAGATGGTGAGGATTGAATGAGTTAAAGCTACTACAGCGTCTTCATCCAAATGTTGGCCACTAAGTTTTAATGGGGAGCAAAGCAGTAACTTGGCCATAATAGAAATCAAGTGTCAGTCTCCTAGTTCATTGGAACAAATGTTAATGGGGCAGCAGTCTTCATTCCTTTATCCATTCTGTCTCCTAGACCTCAACTTTCCCAGTCTGTTGTGTGACTTTGGGTAGGTTACCCACCACCTCTGGAATGCAATGACTATGATCCCCAAGTTTCCTTCCAGTTCCAAAAGCTCGGAAAATCAGTTTCATACCTTTCATTGCCTATCTCCTAGAGCAATTAATTCCACAGATTTGACTGAATGAACTCAGGATTTCTACTCCCGGCTGTATTTTCCAACAAAGATTCCAACCGCAGCGGCCAGAGGGGGTTACTTGCCACAAGCTTGGATGAGAAACACAATGAGTTCTATAGAAGGAAAACTGGTTAATTGGAATCACAAAATTCCAACGGGACAAACCAAGAAAAGGGGAACTGACTTTAACTTGCCAATAAAAAGAAAAGCAAACGGAAGGAAGGGTGGTTACTTATCAAGACACAGAGCAAAAAAAAAAAAAAAAAAAAAGACGCTCGGCGCCTCTCCTCTCACCCTCGGCGTCGGCTGTCTGCTCTACAAACTTGAGGAAACTTCAGCAAAACGCCCACCTCCAGGAGCGTTCGGAGGCCCCCCAAACCCCGCGTTTCAAGGAAAAGACAAGCCGTGAGCGACGGGGCTTCTCGAGGCACCCCCCTCTCCCACAGCCCAGCCCCCTCCACGCGGGGTCGAGGCCGAGCCTGAGCGCGGGACCCTCGGGCTGCCCTGGAGCTCACCGCAGTCCAGGAAGTGCACGGGCTCGGCCAGGGCGGCGGCGCTGAGCGCCAAAAGTAGGAGCGCAGCGGCCAGGACACGCATCGCGGCTCCGCACTGCCCAGGCGCGAGGAAGGAACAAAACGCCGCCACAGTCACAAGATGAACTGCGTAGGCGGGGCCAGTCAGGCGACCAGGCCTCACCACCAGGGCCCAGGCCTGCCCGGCCCCGCCCCCAGCTCCAGAGCCAGGCCAGGCTCGGGCCCGCGCCGCCGCCCGCACATCCCCGCCCATCCCCGCAGCTCGGCACCCGGACAGGATCAGGCGCCTCTCCGCCCCACCGGGGTCATCTGGTCAGCACTCGCCCGGACTCGATTTGGGGGCATTTCTGGATCATTTCTAGCCAATCAAGCCCCTTCTTCTCCCGCACTACCCAATAGTTCTGCTCGGGGGCGTGGCCCGCTGCAGTCCCGCCCCCCAGGTCATTCTCTCCGCCTCCCGGGCCCCGGGCGGAGGAGGGGCTGCGGCGACGTGAGGGGTGGAGCTTGCGGAGGAAGATGGCGGCCGCCCGGAGGTTGTCCCTAACGGCCGCGGCGCTGAGAGCGGTCAGCCCCTTGCCGAAGGGCAGGTACCAAGCCTAGAAGGGCTCCTAGGAAGGGTGTTAGGTTCTGCGGCTCCAAGACAAATGGGAAACTAAGGTCTGCAGGGGAGGTGGGGGTTTGGCGTGAAATTGTCGAGGCCGCGGTCGCCAGGTGCCCTTTCAGTCCCCAGGCTCATCCTCCTCCCTCCGCGCGGCAGGCTCCCCGCGGCCTCTCGGCGGTCTCAAGCTCGTCGGGAAGCGTCGTCCTCCAACCCCGAGGCCGGCGAAGGGCGGATCCGCCTTACCGATAGCTGCGTCCAGGTAAGAGGCCGGGCCAGTGTGCCTGGAGTGTCGGGACCTCCCCTTTGCCCACCTTTGTCCATCCCTTCCCCTCGCCCTCCCCTGTATTCTTGATCCCCCTTCCTGCATTTCAGAGGCTTTTGGAAATCACCGAAGGGTCAGAATTTCTCAGACTGCAGGTGGAGGGAGGTGGATGCTCCGGATTTCAATACAAATTTTCACTGGATACAGTTATCAACCCCGACGACAGGCAAGGAGGAGAAAGGGGTGGGTCCTCAGAGGATGTACGGGAGGGACAAGTGTCTCCAGTTTAAGGTACCCTTGTTTTTGTTTTTTTAAGAGGTACCGGGGATTGAAACCGGGACCTCGTACATGGGAAGCAGGCGCTCAACCAGTGAGCAACACCGGCTCCCTTAAGGTGCACTTTTTAATTTAATTTAAATAATTGTTTGTTTAAGGGTGCACTTTTATTCCAAATTTCAAGAGTTGGCTAAGGATGGCTAACACACAGTGGGGATACAGTGAATATTTGTTGTCTTGATTTACAGTAACTGAAAATTATAGGAAGAAAATTGGCCTGCCCACGTTTATAGAATGGTGGGTAGTCAGATTCACTTAGATTCCAGGCCTAAATCCTTAAACATTTCCCAGTATTTGTTTCTTTGAATCTTTTTCTCTCAAAGAAAAGAACACCTCTTTGGGGTAATAAGGAATGCTGCCCCTGTACTTGAGAGAATAGAGGGTATACATCTGTGAGCTCAAAGAATATGCTTTTGGTATTTATGATATTAATTAGTGTCTTCTTCCTGTTTTTTCAGAGTATTTGAACAGGGTGGGGCAAGAGTGGTGGTTGACTCTGATAGCTTGGCCTTCGTAAAAGGGGCCCAGGTGGACTTCAGCCAAGAACTAATCCGAAGTTCATTTCAAGTGTTGAACAATCCTCAAGCGCAGCAAGGCTGTTCCTGTGGGTCATCGTTCTCTGTCAAACTTTGACAGAGTTTGCCATCAGTTATGCCAGTTTGAGAAACCTGGGGTTAGTAGAATTCTAGAGGTTTCCTTCTAATCATGGTTTTCTCTCAACTTTAGTTCCTTCAACCCAGGAGTGTTGTATTTTGCCACTATTATTTTCAGAATGTGAAGCTTTTACTCTTGACTTTATCTTCCCCACTCAATTCTGAGGCCAAGCCCTCAGATGCTGTTACCTCAGATTTAATCACTGGTTGAAACCCAGTGTAATCAATGAGCCTCCAGGGCTCCAGAATTTGGAGCTACTGCCCTGACCTTTGGAGCTGTTTATATGTATGTGTATAGCTATGTATAAAAGCTTCATTTAAAAAAAAAAGTCCTTATTTACTTGTGTTATGGATCAGGGCCACAGATTGGCTAGCTTAAACAATTGTTACTTGGCCAGAGAGGATGAGAAAGACAAATGAAATTTTCTCTTTTTCATCTCACCCTTTATGAATGTGCCACTTGATACTGGACTTATCCTTATTTTGTGTACAACCTTCTTGCCACTTCCCAGTTGTTAGGGCACAAACATTCTCCTCTCTTACTCCTGGATCTGCTAGATTCACAAAACGAAGAGCCTGTCATCCAAACAACTTGGATCAAATGCCCATTGATACCTGAATCATGTGAAAAATAAGTCCCCATACTCATATGGACCTGGCAAGTTTCTGTGATCATTTAATGACCAAAATTTTTCAGGATGTATTGCTTCATCTACTTTATGGTGTAAAATGTGTCTGTTTTCAAGCATAAGCCAAAAATTAGTCCCTTTGTTGATACTTAGGGACCTTTTTATAGGTAGGGTTGCCAGATAAAATATGGGTTGCACAGTTAAATTTGAATTTCAGATAAACAATGAATGATTTTTTAGTATAAAAGCATGTTTCAAATATTGCACGAGACATATCTTATACTAAAACATATTTGTTGCTAATCTGAAATTCGAATTTAAATAAGCATCCTGTATTTTTATTCACTAAATTTGGCAACCCTACTTTTAGGTCACTGAAAAAAAACCCTTTTTAAGTTACAAATTCCAATGAATTTTAAAGTACCTGTACAGAGTCAGGTACAAATCAGGTATAGAATTTGAAGTAATCATGGTCCCTGTGTGACAGGGGAGGGTAGACAGGGTATCAGTCAGGGTTCTCCAGAGAAACAGAACCAACAGTACATATAAATCTATATAAAGAGATTTATTATAAAGTTTGGACTCACACAGTTGTGGGGGCTGGCAAGTCCAAATTTGTAGGGCAGGCTGGAGGTTGGAAATACTGATGAGAGTGATGCTGAATTCTTGGGTCCAGATTCCTTAGGCTGGAAACTCAGGAAGAAGTGGAAGAAGTGGAGGGTGTTGTCTTAATTCCTTCTAATCTTTGAAACCCTCAGTTCTTGCTATTGAGACCTCCAACTGACTGGATGAGGTCACCCACTTTACAGAGGGTAGTCTGCTTTACTTAAGGTCAGTAGATTGTAGATGCTAATCCTATCTATGAATAAACCTCCACAGTAACAGCTAGGCTGGTATTTGATCAAATAGCTGGACCCCATACCTAGCTAGGTTGACAAATAAAATTAATCCTCACAGACAGCTAAAAGAAAAAAAGAAAATCCACAACAGCAACAACAACAAAATGATTTATTACTGCTAATGTTGAACAAACTCCAACCAAATTGATTCTGGAAAAGAGTAGATTAAATCTTGGCTCAGGAGTGTAAAACACCTACATTAAACTTTATGAAACATTATATAAACAGATGAAACACTATAGCAGGGAGTGGATGTAGCTCAAACGGTTGGTCGCCTGCTTCCTACATGGGGGAAAAAAAAAACAAAAAAAAAACAACACGATAGCAAAAACTTGCATATGGGGACTGGATTGGAATGTTTGAGGACTGGATTGAAATTAAGGTCATTCTGTAAGACAAGTTACCACTTAAGTTTAGAGATGGAAAGTGTCATACAGAAACTCAGAATACTTACATATCCCATGTGGAAAAACCTAGGACTTAGAGAAAATAAACCTGTCATGTTATTAGAGGAAAGAAGGGGACTCTCAGAAACCAAAGGTAGAAAGTGCACCAAGGAAACATCTGCGTGTAAAGTTACTAATACACAGAAGTTCCTGCCAATACCTGGGCTTAATAAAGATTTTCAGCTCAGACACAAGTTCTTTCATCCTTCTTGAAAAGAGATTTTGCTACATTTTAAATGTTAGAACCTCTTCTCCCAATATTTTTGTGGATTATGTATTGATTTGGTGATTTTACAACTCTTACTGAGCATATTCAGAATAGCTTTAGTTCAACAAATAAACTATTAAATTGTAGTGGTCAACTAGCAGAAACAACTAGCAGAAACTTACAATGAAAAAGGCTAAATGCAGGGACCTACTCTTAATGGGAGAATTGGAATCCTGTCTTACGAAGAGTGGGTTTTGGGAAAAATCGCTTTCCTTCATCATACTGAAAAAGCTTCATGGGGAAGCCTGAAGTGGTAACAAGTTTCTTTTGGAGGGTGAGCAGGTGATGTAGATATCTTAAGGACACAGGATGTGGGGGAATGATAGCACCAAGACGACACTGGGCAGTTTACTTGGAATAAACAATAATTAGTAAAATGAGTTTAGCATCTTTTGCAGGCCCTTTCTGACCAGATGCCCTTTTCCGTAAAAGCCAGAGATGTTTTCACAGATTTTATTTACTATGAACATTCATTTAAGAAAACTTTATGTGACGTCTTTTGCCTCATTATATATATATATATATATATTTTAATAGGAGGTACCAGGGACTGAACCTGGGACCTCGTACATGGGAGGAGCTCAACCACTGAGCTACATCCACTCCCTCTCATTACCTTTTTTTTAAAAGATTTATTTGTTTATTTATTTATTATTAATCCCCCCACCCCCATGGTTCGCTTATCTGTCTTGTTTGCTCGCCTTCTCCAGGAGGCACTGGGAACCGAACCTGGGGCCTCCCACATGAGAGGGGAGTGCCCAATGGCCTGAGCCACATCTGCTCCCCTTGGGCTGGGGTGTCTGCTGGCATGTGGCATCTGCTCGTTGTGGCAGGGGTGGCATCTAGCTCATTTTTGTGTGTGTGTGTGTGGCGGGGGCAGCATAGTGCTTTTTTTTTTTTTTTTTTTTGCAGTAGAGGCAGTGCCTGCTTGTCCTTTTTGGAGGTACCAGGACCTGAACCCAGGACCTCCCATGTGGAAGGTGGGCACCTAACTGGTTGAGCCACATCTACTTCCCCCTCCCGTTACTTTTTTTTTTTTTCCCCCAAGATTTTTATTTATTCCCTCCCCCCCCATTATTTTGTGCTTGCTGTCTGCTCTCTGTATGTCCTGTGTCTGCTTGTCTTTTAGGCGGCACCAGGAACCGATCCTGGGACTTTCCGAAGTGGGAGAGAGGTGCTTAATCTCTTGTGCCACCTCAGCTCCCTGGTCTGCTGTGTCTCTTATTGTCTCGCCTCTCTTTTTGTTGTGTCCTTCTTGCTGTGCTAGCTTTCTGCACGGGCCAGCTCTCCTGCGTGGGCCAACTCTTCTGCGTGGGCCAGCACTCCTGCATGGACCACTACTCTGCATGGGCCAGCTTGCCTTTCACCAGGAGGCCCCAGGAATCGAACCCTGGACCTCCTATATGGTAGACGGGAGCCCAGTCGCTTGAGCCACATCTGTTTCCCTCCCATTGAGGGGAAATTTTCAAGGCCATATTTGTTGCTGAATTCATTTTATGCAAGCTAGTGTCTGTGGCAGCATGCTGTACCTTTGCTTTAGCAAGTGTAACACTGCAAGAACCAAAGGCAGGGAGCCCTGAATCTCCTTAATGTGAATCAGCTTTACTATGGGGGCTCAAATAGGGGGCTTCTTAGTCATTGTCAAATGCCACTCTTCTGTTATGTGGTCATAGTAAGTAGTGGTATGTGAACTGTGTGTGTCCAATCCACCCTTAGTTTCCCCTACCATCCACTACACGTCTTTTTGTGCAGAAATGTTGACTTATTACAAAAGATTAGGAGAAAACTCATTACAAAAGATTAGGAGAAAACGGTTTCAGAAGTAAGATTAAGGACTATGAAGCTAGGTGTTTGGGAAGATACACTTTTTCCCCCCTCTAATTTTCTTATGGGAATTGAACCCTTTTCTTTTGGTCTTTTATTATGAAGTGTGAGAATGTGAGGGCAAGCATTTGGCAGGAGCATCCTGGTACAACAAAGTGGGCAGCACTGATGGAGGCTGATCCTTCTGGATGTCTAGCCCTCCCTTGCACTTTGGCCCCAAGCTGATGCTCTGCAGCTGGCATTGCACAGGGCCTGACGCTATCCACTGCAATATTACCATGATATTGCGTGTTTGTCTTAAAGGCAAAGAACTGTACTTTTCTAGGTTCCTAGCATTCATGTTTATGAATGCTCTTTTAAAATCCGTCTTTGCCCTTCTTTCTCCACAAAAATGCCCAATGCTGTTTAAACAAAGTTTGCTTTAAGACATTTTGAAATATTTATCATCTGGATTTAATTGTAAAACATAGGTAAATACATAAAGAGAGGGAGCATCTAAGCAATTTGTGACCAGCAACTGTATTTAAAAATATTTTATTTTTTTGGAATAGGGATACATATGTTACAAAATTCAAAAAGATACAAAAGGGGATACAGTGAAATCTCCCAATCCTGTCCCCATCCACCCACTCACCCTCCCCACAAATTACCATTGTTTCTAAGAATTTATCCCACAGATAAAATCCCAGACACATAATGTAAAATAACTTATGCATATGAATACCCATTATGGCATAATTTGTGATAGCAAAAGGTGTGAAACAATGGAAATATCCATTAGGAGACTGATTAAATTATGGTTTATTCACTCAATAGAATATTATACAGCTATAAAGTAGATAAAAGCAGCTGTTTGTGCAAGTATAAAGTGAAAAAAGCAAAATCCAGAACAGAACAGTATGTATACTATGCAATCATTTGTGTTTTTAGTAAAAGGAAATATGTGTGTATGCATGCAATTTCTAAAAGGGTGGGCAGTGGAAACAGCATTTTGGAAGGCACAGTTCCCGAAAAGGGAAGGATGTAGATCTGGGGAATGGTAAATTCTCTCTGAAATTGGGTGGAGTGGAGTGGCAAGGATGAGGTTAACAGATATCCACTTCTCTTTTTCCTTTCTTTAGACAAATAGCAGCATATATTATACTCTGTTATATTCCTTCCATTTTTCCCTTAATCTATTTTTGGATATCTTTCTTATCAAGGCATTTAGAGCAGCTTTTTGTTTTGTTTTTTTTAGGGCTCCATAGCAATTCATTGTTTCCAATCTTTTGCTATTACAAATAATGCTGTAATAATCTCTTACATGTATCATTTCACACTAGTAAGAATAGATCTGAAAGTTAAATTCCTAAAAGTGGAATTACTGGATCAAAGAGTAAGTTCTTATGTAATTTTGAAAGATAGTGTCCTCTTCAGAGGTTATACTATTTATACCCCCATCAGCTATGTGTCTTGTTTCCCCAGCTGCTTAGCAACTAGGAGTCTTATCAAACTTCATTTTTGCCAATCTAACAATTAAAAAACAGTCTCTCAACATGGCTTTAACTTTTATTATGGAGGTCAGAATATTTTATGAACCTTTTTTTTTTTTTTTTGTCTGCTGAAAGCATCTCAATATAGTGATCTAGAGCAAAATGATTTAATCTTTAATCTTTCTGTGTCTCAGTTTCCTTATGTGTAAATTGGGAATAAAAATAGTAGGATTGCTGGATGACTACGTGAAGTTTGTGTACAGCACTCAACACAGTGCCTGTCACTTGATACGCATTCAATAAATCATCATGTGATGGCTGATAATCCCAACAGCTGGTAGTGCAAATGTGTTCATCTTCATGTCGGCATTCACAGGGAGCCTTGTTCATTTACATTGCCATTCATCAGAGAAATACAAACTCAGAGCTTTCCTTGTTTTGGAATAGTAAAGAACCTTTGTAGCTGGTGAGTGGATAGGCACGGGCTCATCTCTGATAGTAATACTTAGCCAACATGGTATATTGTTTAATTTGAAATAAAAGCAAGATTAGGAAAACCCAAATGTACATCTCTTTATTCCACCACAGTTCGTAATCCCCAACTAGCCTGGGATGGAGCTGGGTCTCTACTTGTAAACTTAGAGGGGTGCCCCCACCTGGCCATTCCACGAAGGGGAAGGGGCAGAGGCTTCTGAATGGAGGGGAAAAAGAACATTGCAAATCTGGCTTCCCCTGAACTAGAAAATAGACCTTTTTGTTTTCAGAACATCAAACTGGTTTCACAACAGGACAGCACAGGAGAGATTTGGTTCCTGTCAGAAGCGGTGTGTATTTAATACAGGTCTTTGGAAGTGGGTGGCCTGTCTTGTGGCAGCCCTTGCTCCTGGCACACAGGGCATATTGCCGGGTGGATTTTGAATGATTTTTACTAGAAGCTGCTGAATATTTTCTTAATCTTGAATAAAGCCCTGGCTCTCCCTTTCCTATTGACACCCCACACTTTTCATATTGCCCTCTTGCTGCTTTCTTGGGCTCTTTGCTTTTCTTCATTTGTCTCTTATACTTAGCAAGCTAATATCAGTCTTGCTTCTTTGAGATGAGGGGATCTTCTGCCCCTCCTTGAGGCCACAGAATGGGCTATGGAGATATGGCAAAAGCAGGGCCCAAATCAGACTAGCTGAGTGGTAATGATGGTTCTTGGGAGGAGATATTGGGGTTGCTCCCAAAACTGCCCCCCTCCCCGCCCCAGCCTTTTTGCCTCCACAGATTTGGAAGGACCATCCCAGTACAGATGTATCTTCTGTCCCAGTTGAGGAATCCTCAGGATGATGTGTAGATCATGGCTGGAAAGGGGTGTCTGCAGTGTAAGGCCAAAGGACCTTGCAAGTTTGCACAGTTTGGGGATGTGGAGCTGAGGGCCAACCTTTTGTAAGCATTCCATAGCAAGGCCAGGACAGGTGGTGGACTGGGCCTCATGGCCAGTGGCTGAAGCATTAAAGCATTTGGTCTTGCTTGAGCCAAGCAAGGGCATGGTGGCATGGAGGTGGTGCCAGAAGCTCACAGCCAGAGCCTGAGCTGTGAGACGTGCAAGGCGGGCAAGGCTGGCTGAAGGCTGGGCTGCAGGGCCTCCTGCCTGATGACATCATGGTGTCTTCCAGCTAGGAAAGTATCCTCAAGGCCCCTACCTGTGGCTGGGGCCATTTCCAGGTTGCTGCCCACACCCCTTACTGCTACTCCTTGATGGCACAGCGAGGAGGGCCGGCCTCAGCCACATATCCGGGGGAGCAGTGGCAGCGGTAGGAGCCCTCCATGTTCTCACAGTGACCATTGGCGCAGAGTGCAGCAGGCCCATTCAAGTCATCACACTCATTCACATCTAAGGAGGGAAGGAGAAGAGAGCTGTAGGGAGCCCAAGTGCCTCTGGCCTGCTGCCTCTCCCCACTGGTAACCAAGCCCTGGCCCCTGTCCTGCAGTAGAATTCCAGGTGTAACAGCTGGAGACTGAAATCGCTTCCCCAAAATAAGCAACTCAAGAACACAGAGGGGTAGTGGATGTGGCTCAGGCAGTTGAGCGCCTGCTTCTCACATAGGAGGTCCCGGGTTTGGTTCCCAATACTTCCTATCAAAAAAACAAGCAAAACAAACGAAAAGACCAACTCAGGGGAACCAATGTGGCTCAGTGGTTGAGTGCAAACTTCCCATATGTGAGGTCCTGGGTTCAATCCCCAGCCCCCGGTACCTCAAAAAAAAAAAACCAGAACAAAAAACAAAAAAACACAGAGCAGGTGGTAGTGAGCGCACACTATGCTCAGAAGAGTGACCATGCTCTCTCATCCCTGCCTTTTGTCTAGGAATCTCCATGGAAAGAGCTTTCTAAATACAGCATTATACAGAACTTTCCTTGGAGTCGCCTCACCTTCTGGCTTGGCACCAGGCAGCCCCACTAGGGGGACAGCAGTGGATTTTCCAGCTGTGATAAGTACCGTGGTAAATGTGTGCATGAGTAGTGCACCAGTCTGACCTCCACGTGATGCCACCAGGGCAAACTTACCCACACAGGCCATGTGGGCCATATCCAGCTGGAAGCCCTCAAAGCAGTCGCAAGTGTAGCCCTCCTGCACCCGCACACAGCGGCCATTCTCACAGCCATTCAGGATGCCACACTCCTCTGCTTGAAGCCCTTCGAAGCCAGCTTGGTGCTCTGGTAGGAGGGAGTCAGAGAAGGAGGCTAATGCCTTATACCCAGACTCTCTCTCTCCAACCCTGGGATCGCACCCTCCAGGACAAAGAGTTGCCCCTGCTGGACTCTTGGGGCACTCAGAGAAAGGTGCTAAAACAAAAGGCAATACTCTTAAGAATAAGAATATGCTATTTTAGGGGAGGGAGAAGTGCTGTGCTTCAAATGAAGCTTCAGGAAATTTGGGTTTCACTGCTTTCATAATACTAGGGCTCCTGAGCAGCTGGGTGTCTTTTGATTTTGTTGCGTGTGCATGTGTGTGTTGCCTTCTTTGAATCTTTATGTAGATTCTTTTTTGGGGGTGGGGGTTTGGCAGCAAAGGGGGCTCACCCTCATTCAACACAGCCAAACTTCTACCAGATCTGCCTAAACCTCTTCTATCTCTAGTCTCCCCCGACCTCCTGTTAAAAACTCCATCCTGCATCGAGTGCTGTCTTAGTCTCATCTGGTGGCCACACCTGCAGTGGCTACCATGTTCACTGCACAGGTGCTAGGCCAGCCCTCCACATTGGAATCCTAATCCCAAATGCTGAGTGGCACCATATACAAAATAAGCCATCGCAGGGGGCCTTTAAGATGGTTAGACATCCTTAATTCACATTTCAGATCACAAGTTTGAATGCTGGGTTTCTTTAAAGCAGGTTTTCTGCATACTTTAAGTGGCAAGGATGCTAACTTGTTAACCAAGTGAGAAAAACAGATCCAGAGTGTACCTGGTTTCTCTTGCCCTCTGAACTCCCACCTGAAAGCTTTTGGGGTGGTGTCTTTACCTCTTTGTGCTCCCGGTGCTAGCTCAACCTAGGTGGTCATTAGGGTCTGACTCAGGCATTTGGAAATGTTCTCGGTGAGTGACATTATGATCAGCAGGGGGAGGAGATGGAAGTGAAACCACTTCAGCGGCCCCCCTTCCCCATTTTTGCAGCAACACAGACCTGGATGACTGGCCACATAGTGGGGCTGGGGTTCTGAAGGCTGCAAAGGAGACTCAAGGACTGGTGTGCGGTCCTCTGGGCGGCTGGCTGTGTTGGGATAGGGCAGCTCGGGGACGGTGTCCTCAGGGCCCAGGTAGTTGTAGAAGGGTGCCCCATCTGGGCCATAGAGGCTATAGTGCAGGTCGTCGGGCCCGGGACCATACTCATAGCCTGGCCGGAAGTGGACCCCGGCTTCCCTTTCCGCCTCGATCCGGGCCACGTTGCACAGCTGAGCATAGACCTCTGTGAGGAAGGAGGGAGGGGAAGCTGGGCCCCAATTTCTGGTAGCTAAAGCCTGTTTGGCTAGTTCCAGGGCTCACCTCCCCTGGGGGTGGGGTGGGGTGGGAGCATGCTCGGACTAGCACCTTCTGGGAGTTCCTGGAGTTTGGAGCAAGCCACTATCCAGGAGCCCAGCCCAGTTCTGTGGGTGTCTCCACTTCCTCCAAGCCCTGCATAGGCCGCCCCTCTCACCAGAGCTCCTTGGGGGGCACAGAGCACACTGCTGGCTCCAGGCCTCGCCATCCTGGCAGCAGCATTCCGTGTAGGTGGTGCGGCGCCCATGCAGTGGTTGGCTGCACATGTAATTGGTGACTTTTTCCCAGCAGATGTCCATGTGGATGTCGTGGTCAGGGAGCTCCTCTGGTAGCACAGGGCACAGAGGCACGTGAGCCCCCAGCCCAGCCCCTCTCCCCCTGCCGCTCCACCAGCCCAGGCCCACTCACCTGCGCTGGTGCTGTTCACACAGTGCTGCCCACTAAGGTCCAGGAGGAGCGGGGGGCTGCAGAAGCAGTGGAAAGAGCCTGCTGTGTTCACGCACTCGCCATTCTCACAGGCCATGTCCTGGCACTCATCGTGGTCTGCGGTGGCAGAACAAGAGAGAAATTATGGCGGCAGTGCCAGAGTGGCTGGTCCACTTTTGACCTTCGTCGGGGGTGGGGTGGGGAGTTCCTTTTACTGATGATGAAGGAGGTAGCACCCTCCATTCTCCCCCCATGCCCCTGGCCCAGCCTGGGAGGCTCTTCCCCAGGAATGCCTTTCCAACTGGTTCCCATGTGCCTCCCTGACAGCCCATAGCTCCCCTTACCTCAGACCTGCCTGCTGCAGTGGGCCTCTAACCCAGAAGGGAAGCTTCCAGCAAGATTGTGACTGGATGGCAGGGGGTGGGAGAGCATTCAGCTGTGGGCCCAGGGATGGGAGGGGTGGTGTGTGCTCTCACCCTCACACTTCTTGCGGGAGGTGTCGTAGTGGTACCCAGGATCGCACAGGCAGATGTAGCCAGGCACCGTGTTGAGACACTGGCCGTTCAGGCAGAGATCAGGCCCAAACAGCACACACTCATCAGCATCTGTGGGAGGATGGAGCTGACGGCAGGGGAAACTGAGGTGCCATGTAAGGAGGGGCTCAAAACTAGGGGCTGCAAAGCCAGACTCTCTGGGTTTGACTCCTGGCTCTGCCACTCAATAGTTGGGTGACTTTGGGTAAGCTGCTGAAGTTTTCCTTGCCTCAGTTTCCTGCCTACAAAATGTGGATAACAATACTTACTGCTTACAGTTGTTATGAGGATTAAATGGTTTTAATATACGTAAAGTGCTTAACAGAGTGCATGGTACATAGCAACCACTCCAGGAAAGCTACTTCTGTGTCTGTTACTTCCACTAGGGGTCGCCTGAACCACCTGTGAGTATGGGTTCCCCAAAGTTTTTGGCTTCGTAAATGGGGCCAGGTAGATAAGCAGATGTCTCTAGCCTCTGTACAGCAGTGGACCCCGCTCTGTCTCTGTGCCCACTGGGGGTGAGTATTAGTCAAGGCATCATAGCTTGTTCTAGGAGGTGCAGCCTTGGGAGAGCAGGACGCTCCAGAAGGAACTCAGGTCAGAACTTACAGCTAAAAATCTGCAGGGAGTCAGGCAGAAAAGATGGAAGCAAACTGGGAGGCTGGGGCCAGGTGTGGAGCTTTCCCAGGTTCTGGAGGACCAGGCTGAGGCCCGCTCAGGTGAATGGGGTCGGGGGAGGGTGCACAGGGAGGTTACCTGTGTACGTGGTCTGTCCAAACATCCAGGCTCCTTCCACAGGGATGTAGCCTTTTCCACTAGGGCAGATCTCGCTGAATTCCACTGTGCAGGGAGGCAGCCAAGCTCAGAGAGGAAATGGCTCTGTCCCCTTCCTCTCTCCTCTTCTTTCAGTGTCCCGCCGCTGAGCTGACTCTGGGAGGACCTGGGACCCTCAGGGCCTTACCTGACTCCTCAGATGGGCAGAGGTCACAGGTGTCTCCCCAGCTGGCGCCCTGGGTGCAGCAGCACTCGGCCCACGTGGAGTTCCGGCCCAGGATGCGGGAGCAGGGTGGCTGCCCGTTCTGCCCGGAGTAGCACTCCTTGCGGGCGGGGCCAGGGGCAGGGCCTCCTGTAGGCGCTTCAGCCATACTCTGACCTGTGTGTGATTATTGTCTGTTTATGGCCCTCTGAAGCCCCCCAGCCCTTGAATTTAATTTTTAAAGTTAACATTTATATAGCACTTTATAGTGTCCAAAATGCTTTTCCTGTATCATCTCATTTGTTGCTCTGTGAGGTGGGTGCTATCTCCCCTTCTCAGGTGAGGAAATCGAGGCTTAGAGAAGCTAAGTGACCTGGCACAATCCTGCAGCTAAGTGGGGTTACAGGGATTTGAACCCAGTCCCTCGAAGGCAAAGCCCCTGCTCTTTCCAGCATACCACACTGCCTTGCTCCCCTCTTCTGCTTCACAATGTACCCCAGCCGCTCCCACTTACCACCCTTCCTTGTATTGGGTCCCCTTTCTCCTATGACTGAGCTGAGCATGCACTGTTATTAAAGTGATTGTGTGGCTGCCTTCTTCCCAAGTCAGTGAAGGCCAGGTGAGTCTTAATCCAGCCTGGGGTGAGAGGCTGACCCCAGTGGCTGGGGTGGACTGGGATGAGGAAGAGTCTAGCTTAGCTCAGCTGGAAGTCCTCCATCACCTGGAGGACTCCCGGGGCTTGGTTGGATTCAGGGTCTCTCCAAGGCTCAATCTGAGATCCCTGGAGAAACCTAAATTGGCTCCAGGGCCTCCTGAGGGTTGTCACAGCCCTGCAGTCTTCCGGACATTCCTGGGCCTGAAGTAGACTCCCCGCTTGTCTTGCCATTTGCCTCTCACTCAGGCTCTTTGGCCCTGCAGGTTCCACTGCTGAGCTGTGCCCCCTGCTCACCCTGCCCCAGACTCCGTCTCCCTCCATCCTCCAAGGCTGAGGCCACGAGAGCCGTGGGAGTGCTCTGTGAGCCACAGGACTGTCACGGATAATGACAGAGGTGGGGGCAATGTGAGTCTCCCTGGCCTCACCTCCAGCCACCCGCGGGCGGCAGTGCCCCTCCCGAGCATCGTACTCCTCAAGGTCGCTGGCACAGAGGCACAGAAAGGAGCCCTCCACGTTCTCGCAGAGCGCGGCCCCACACACCGCCAGCATGAGCTCACACTCGTTCACGTCTGCCAGGCGAGAGAACGGGCTCGTGGGCAGAGAAGAGGCAGCCCCTGCCCCTGCCCCTGCCCCTGCCTCCAGCCCAGCCAGGCAGGTCCTCCTCCCAGCCCCCCAAAACAAAGATGCAAAAGTGGGGATGAGTTAGAAGGAAAGAAGAAAAGAGGGCATGGGGAGGGAGAGAGAAGGTGGCAGAGAAAGGGGGTCACTGAAGTGGACCAAGAGGAAAGGCTGCACATTCTTCAAAGGTTGTGCCTGGAGACGCGAGGGCTCTAGAGAAGGGAGGCACCTTCATGGGTGTGCTTGCTCCCCCTGCTGGTAGGACGTGGCTGTGCTTCCCCTGCCAGCCCTGCCAAGGTGCCGCTGTAGGATGGCGGCGGGGAGGGTGGGTCTCCCTCCTCCTGGAAGCCTTCCTTGCCCACTCATTGGGGGCCTGTGATGGAGCCATGTGGCCACGAACATTTCAGGAGGAGAGCCCTAGGCCTCAATCCAGCATGGACAAAGTCTGGAGATGGGAGGAAGGGCCCAAGGGTAGCCCACAGACATCTCACCAACACAGTCCCAGCCTGAGGGCGAGGTCTCAAAGCCCTGGTCACAGAGGCAGCGGAAGGAGCCGTCAGTGTTGTCGCAGTAGCCGTGGCTTCCACACATGGTGTCATTGGCACACTCGTCTATGTCTGTGGAACAGTGGAGACCAGAGTGTAGGACCCTCTCTCTTACTCTCTCATTTTCTTTGCTGGAAATATTTATTTATCTGGTCTATTAACACTAAGATTTGCAAAAAACAGGATAACGAAACTCAAACATTAACATTCCTTTTCGATTTTTGTGTAAGCTCTGCAGTGCAGAAAATATACAAACTTCAAAGAGCTGCAAAAATAGTATCCTTGGGAGAAAACAGAGTTTCCACATTGATACAAGAAAAGTAAGTGTCCTCAGCCCTCCCGCCTCTGACTCCCCATCCACGCTCACCAATGCAGGCTCCAGTCGGGGTCAGGTGGAAGCCAGGCTGGCAGCCCAGGATACAGCGGTAGGAGCCAGGGCTGTTCTCACACCTCCAGGCCCCACACACTGAGTCTCCGTGAACCTTGCACTCGTCAACGTCTGGCCCCGGAGCCATGAGAGGGGCAGAGATGGGGACAGAGTTGGCCAGGTCACTGCTTTGGCCACCTCTCAGTCATTACAAGAGTCATGTCCCACAACCACTTGATCTGTTCCAAATTATTGTCCTTCTCTCAACTGAGCATCAAGTTCAGGACCATTTCCCTGGCCAGCAGGCATGGGCGTCTAGGAAGAGCACCTTGTGCTCTTTAGGAAAGTGCCAAGATCCCAGCCTTCTGTGACACTCCTTTCCCGCCCCCCACCCCTCCTCCAGCAGACACTTAACACTTCTTTTTATACAAACCTTCACCAGAGTGTATTACAGAGAGTTGTCCTCATATCTGCCTCCCTTGTTCAATTTCTCGATGGTCCGTAACTGTCTTATTTGTCCTAGCAAAAGACCTTGAACCTAGCAGGTGTTCAATAGATGTCTATTGAATCCATTTGGTTTTTAAAACTAGACTGTGTGCTCTGCCAGCACAAGGATTATGACTGTCTTCATTTTGTGGTCCTCAGACAGTCCCCGAGCCATCAGAGGCTCAAGAAGTACATTATCCATGGGATGACCAATCTGTGGGAGTACCTGCTGCCTGGGAAGCTGCAGTTCCTGGTCCCAGTGAGCTGAGGAACAGGCAATGGAAGAGGTGGGCCGAGTGGGGCAGCCCCCTGGCCACTTCCCCCAGAGCCCTTACCCACACACTCCCCGTCCTCTGGGGATGGCTGGAAACCAGACTTGCACAGACAGTTGAAAGAGCCGTCAGTGTTGATGCAGTGCCCTCCCGGACACGGGTCTGTGGCTGCACACTCGTCCACATCTAGGAAAAAAGGCTGTCAGCAGACCCAGCCACGGGGCCTTTCCCTAGCATTCTGTACACTTCCACCCAGGCAGGAAAGTGCTGGAAGTTCAGTGGGAGGGCCCAGAGCTGGCAGCCAGAGGGCAGTTTTGGGCTGGAGGGGCACTGGGCTAGGCTTCTGTCAATGGGACACTCACGAGTTCAGAATCCCTTCTCAAAGGCTCTCTCTCCTTAGTCCCAGGCTCCCATCCCTGGGTGGGGCCCTGAACATTTTATTTCAGAACTGGTATTAAAATAGCCTTGATTCTCACATAACCTCTAGCACCCCCTGTTGTGGCAGATGGACATGGCCATGATGGCTTCTCACCCTGGCAGCTGGTGCCCCCCTCTGCACTGGCGAAGCCGGGTGCACAGAGACAGAAGAAGGACCCATGGCTGTTGAGGCACTCGCCACGGGGTGCACAGTACTGCTCCCCAACACACTCGTCCACATCTGCAGGGAGAAAGTGGGCAGTGGGTGTCTCCTGAGGAGGTCCCCCCTTGCCCAGCGAGGAGGCCTGGGCCACTCACCCTCGCATGCAGTGCCATTGACCAACTGGAAGCCCTGGGGGCAGAGGCACTGGTAGGAGCCGGCCAGGTTCCTGCACTCGCCTCCCAGGCAGCTGCTCTGGGGGTCTTCACACTCATCCACGTCTGCAGGGCCACACAGGGAAAGGAAGGCCGCCGTGGCAGCACCTCCCAAAGCAGGAACGGGGCGGGCGGGGGGGGAGGTCTCCAGAGGACCCGTCACCTGCCTGAGGTGACTCGGTCTTTTAAACAGCACAGCTGGGAGAAGCTTGTGAAGGAGCCTTTGGGGGGACGTGCCGGGCTGGCTCTGCCCTAGCCCCAGCCCCAGCAGGCACCCCTTCCTCTGGCCAGGCTTCTGCAGCTGCCACACATTGCCCACCTTGGGACACGTGTTCTCTCCCAGCAGCCCTGGCCTAGAGTGGTCAGACCCCACTGTCCTTATCAGGGCTGAGGTGGCTTAGGTTTCACCAGAAAGCAATAGGAAGTAAAGGAGAAATAAACCAAGGAAACAGATACAGAAAAACTGAGAAGGTAATGGAACTAGATTCTTTAAAATGGGCTACAGATTGCCTGGTCACAGGTGAATGTGTCTCTAAATACAGTCCAGCACCCACCCTCACTAGGAATACTGGGGAGGCTGTTAGGAAAGAAAACAGAGTCCAAGGCCTCCAAGTCTGATCTAGTAGGTCTGGGGTACGATCCAGGAAGCTGCCTGTCTAATGCCACCACACTCTGAAGTTCATGAACCAGCAACTCATTGGCCCACCAGACCCAGAGCTGCAGGGAAGGGTGAGAATAGGTGTCCCCATCTAGCCCACTATCCTGGAGGGATAGAGGCACCCCTAGCCTGGAAGCAGCGCCTGCTGTGCTCTGGTCCTCCCTTCTGGAAGGCTGATGAGTTAGTGCCTGCATCCCCATCTGAGCTCTCTTCCCCCACTAGAGTGCTCTTACCTTCACAGGTGTGGCCTCGGGGGCTGGGCCGGTAGCCCTCATCACAGTCCTTGCAGGAGAAGGAGCCCACAGTGTTGGTGCACACTCCTGAGGGGCACACTCCCGGAAAGGCACACTCATCTAGGTCTGGGCCGTCAGACATCTCGTCATTCAGGGAGCTCCCTCCACCCGGCGCAGGAACCTCACCACACCTCTGGCCTCCCTCTCTGAGCTTCAAGGACACTCTCTGGGGCACTGGGGCAGGCTCTGCCTATGGGCCTTCTATAAGGCAACCCCAGCACCTCCCGTGGATGCTCCAGGGCAGCCTCTACCTTCAGTTTCCCTCTTGTCTCTGTGGCTCCCTTTTCCTCCTGTCCCCACCTCAGAACCTGGGGATTCTAACAGTGGCCGCTCTCCTTGGGACCAAGGCCATTTGTAGTGTCCTCTAGCCCAACCTAGAGACCCTAGCATTAGGGATGGCGCATCCTCTGGTAATCCCGGGGCAGCCCCAAACTGGGGACAAACGGAGTGTCCTTCGGGAGATATAAAGGCCTATGTTCTCATCCCTCCAGCCCGTCACCCCCAGAACTACCTTCACACGCAGTGCCGTCTTCATTCACCCAGTACCCGCTGTCACAGGCCGAGCAGCTGAAGGAGCCCTCAGTGTTGAGGCAGAGGCCAGTGGGGCATGAAGCCCGGCTGGCACACTCGTCAACATCTGAAATGGGCCATCAAGTTCCGTGTGGGGCGCTTTCAGACCAACAAGAGGGCAGGGGTCGAGGAAGGGACAGGTCTCAGCAGGGACGTGTTGGGCCAGCGTGGTTAGGGAAGTGGAACGTGGGTGGATTGGGTATGTGTGTCCAGAGGGGAAGGAGCCACAGGCTCTGGATGGGGTAGGGTGCTTCAGCATCTTTGTACCTTGGCAGCCCTTCTTGTCTGAGGTGACCTCATAGCCCTGTTCACAAGAGCATCTGAAGGAGCCTTCCAGGTTGACACACCTTCCATGGGCACAGACCCCTGGGCTCAGACACTCATTCACATCTGTGGGAGGGAATTCGAGAAGGCAGGCTGCCCTCCTCTTGTTCATGCAGCCCCCACGGGCAGGCTGAGGGCATCTCAGCTGGGAGGCCAGGGAAGTCGCCTTCAGAGGGGCCGGAGGCCACCCAGGGGAGGCCATGGGGCCATGCTCCCTCGTTCCTGCTCCTGCCCTTCCCTCCTGGCACTCACTCTGGCTCTACCCAGTAATACACAGCACCCTGTGCATACCTGAGAAAAGGAGGGCCAGGCCCCCAACCCTGGAGCTGGTCTGGCCTATCCGAGGGCACCGAGGGGGAGGTGTCTGAGACCCCTGGCTCACTTTACAGTGGGTCTGACCCTCTCTAGCCTTCTACCTGCCCACCAGACTGATATCCCATGTTCCCAGTCCAACAACCAGCTTCAACAGGTGGGCAGGCGATGGGGAGAGGGGCCAGGCCACGCCTGGGTGCCCGAGTGGCAGTCTCGAGGGCCTGGGAAATGTCTGCCCTCTCCAGAGCCTCAAAGAATCCATTCAAAACCCAGTTCCTCCTGGCACTCTGCACTCCGGGCCCCTCTTCCTGCGGGGGCTGAGGGGAAAAAACACTTCTCCTACCGCTGACATGCAGCCCACTCTGGGAGGAGAAGAGCAACCACGGTTCAGTAAGGCATTGCGGTTCAGATGCAGAACAGACGACCCCTCTTGGGAACCGTGGAAGGGCCCGGCTGCTGGCTCGCAGCATTGGTGTCAGCCTCTTCCCAAAATGCCTGGCACCTCATCTCATCCAGCAAGATCCAGCCACAGAAGCTTCCAGGACATTGGGCTGTAGCTCCTGGATACATATGGCCAAGGAGCAGAAGAGGCCCCACCCCAGAGCACCAGTAACTGGGGCACACACCCATCACATGCCCGGCGTCAGCTGGGAACCCAGCTGGATCGCGGAGGACAATAGCTTCCAAACTGCTTCCCTCTGCCCACCTCTTTCCCACCCTGTGTGTGGGCTCCACTAGGGGTCCCAAGGCCGTACAGCCCTCTCAGAGACTTGGCAAGCAGCCCTCACCTACGCAGTTCCCACTCTGGCCCCTGTAGCCCTCCTCACAGGCCAGGCAAGTGTAGGAGCCGGGGGAGTTGACACATCTCCCATCAGGGCAGGTGCCAGGATGACGGCATTCGTTGATATCTGCAAAATAACAGCCCCTCCCTTGGTCAACCCTGGGAACCACATATCCTTGACCCTGCCCTTGGTTGGGAAGAGGGATGTCAGTTTTTGTGCAGATTGAAACTAGGAAAGAATGAGAGTTGTCTTGTTCCCAAGCCCTGAACACCAACTCCACCTCCCACCCACTGTCTTGGACAAGAGAGATGGAAGAACTTTAAAATTAGAAAGGAAGACTCCTTGGGTGGGTGCAATAGCTAGTGGTTACCACTAGCTCTGGGAGGATCAGAGAGTGCCACTATGTGAGCTGGACTCTTTGGGATAGGCCTCCATATCGCCGTTGGTGAGCTCCTGTTCTTTTACAAGTGGTGACCATTACTGGCATGGACATGCTTGGCCCAGAGTGAAGGCAAAATGGGCTTCCCTGCACTTGGAAATGAGGACTGAGGATGTGTCTGCTTCTTGGATATGGCCAAGACTTGTCATGAGGCCAAGTACAGACTAAAGGTGGAGGCTGGCAAATCTTTGCTGGAGAGCTGTCGGACCTTTCTTCCAGCCAAGAACCCAGTCTGTTGTGAGAGCTCAGAAGGTCAGCCAGAAAGGATGAGCCTGAGCACCAACTGGAGGGCAAGAAGCAGCCAGAACTCTGAGCATAACAAGAAGGAAGAGGAAGGAGATCTTATCCCTAGGAGCTGCAAGGCAAGGTTCTTCCTGATGAGACCTGGCATACCGGAGAGTCTATCATGCGCAAACACCCCAAGGCACAAAGGGGACTGGGTCTGAGTTAGGTAGGTCATATCACAGGGACTGGCCTCTAGGCCAGAACTGCAGAAGGATCCTGTGTCCCACCAGCTCAACACCAATAGTAGCTCCTGGTCACTATTCATGACAGATAGGTTGGCTGAGCTAAGAGGCAGCAGGAGGACTTATTCTTCCAAAACAGGGTAATTATTCTCTTGGAGAAAGTCCACTAGCTTGTACAGACTGAGAACCCCTACTCCTGGGAGGAAAACATACTCAGCACCCATGGATGAAAAGAGAAGGGCACACTTCTGGAATGCAGGAGACAGGGCCAAGAGTCAGAACACAGATTTTCTGCAAAGGGACAAGGCCTGGTAGTTGTCATTGCAGAACAGAGCAGAGATCCTAAAGTAGAGGGTGAAAATGAGTCCCACTGAGGTTGTTTGGTTTGCAGACAGAAGTCAGGACTGGGGTCCTCTCAAGCCCAAAGCTTCTCCCTGGTGAGGGTAGCTCTTGCCAACCTCCCAATATGCAAAGAAGGTCCAGAAGAGGAACATACTCATAGTAGAGGTGGTCATTCAGAGAGCTCTTCTGGGAGACACCCAGAACTCTCCACAACAGATGTAGGCAATATTGGGGAGACTGAGATAAGGCTCAGCTCTGGAGAGAGAGCAGCCAAGAGCCCTAAGTTGGGCTGTGGTGACACCAGACTAAACACTTTCTACTCTAAGCTTTCTGTAAACAGAGAGATGGAGAGAATGAAGGATCTAGGGCCACCGACTTTGGTCACCCAGGAGGGAGCAGCCAGTACCAGGCCTTGTGGCCTTGGCTGGGTACCTGGAGGAGGATGGGCAAAGCCATTGGGCATGATTAAGCATTCCCAATGCTCATCCCTGCTTCAGGAATGCAAGGCTCCAGGGACAAAGAGAAAGAGATCGAGGTCAGGATCCTCCTCTAAAACTGTACTGAGAAAAAATGAAGTCTTTGGACCTCTTCTCCAGGCATCAGGCAACATATGAAGGAGATTAGGTCTATCAGGGTCAAGAGCCCTAGGACTGTCCTGCCCCAGCACAACTTCTGGAGTGGTACATGAGGTGTCCTATGCTGGGAATTTAGGAGATATGTGGAGCTCAATAATGCTGTTTAATAAATATTTCCAGCTTCTGACTTTATGGGCTCATGTTTCCTGGCCCCTTGTGGTTGGGTGGGGCCATGAGACTAGTGCTGGCCAAGCAGCTGTGAGTGGATATGATGTGGGTCCTTTATGGACCAAAGCATTTAATTTTGTGTAATTCTCCCGAGTGCTCTTTTACCCTTCCATGGAGCCTGGAATGGAGCTATTTGAGATGCTGGCTGTTCTTTTAGCCTGGTTCTGGAGTGAGGAAACATGGGGCAGGGCCCCCAGCTGATCCATGATAGACATGTAGCATGGGTGAGATACAAGCCTTTGCTGTTCTAAGTCACTAAGTCTGGGGGTTACTTGTTAATGCAGCATACCCTTGCCTATCCTGGCACACCACTGCTGGCTTCTTTCTGCAGACCAGAGCCCCAGCCAGGGATTATGAATATGAGAGGTCTGTCAGGAAGAGGGAGGGAGAGGGCAGAAGATCAAAGCAGCCCCTTAGTCCAGAGCTCTCCTGAAGTGGAGTGGAGATAACTGAACCATTAGCCAAGCCAATCAAAAGGATCCAGATAAAGATTCTGGATCAACTGGATTTTTTCACCAGATACCCTGAGGCAGTTCCACCATCCTCTTGGTGCTTGGAATGGGAGCAGTGACTGGGTGCAGATTTTTCTTCCTGGTCTGGGCATTTGAATTTTATCCAAAAATACGGTATGTTCTGGTAGGTTAGCGTACTCTGGTCACCGGGGCAGGAGCTAGTCGTCTTATGACTGCACACATTTGGCACTCAACAAATGTTTGCTGACCAAATGACAGAACCATATACCTAAAACTTCACCTACCACCCTCTTGGTTTGAGGCTGCTGAAGAGACCCCAAAAGTCCTATGGGAACAGTCACCCCAGGGACCAGCTTGCCTGATCTGCTGTCTGTACCCTGAAAATCCTGGAGGTTCTCTAACCAGGGCGTCAGCCTTTGTATGAGGAAATGAAAGGGTATCTACCTTTGACCCTTGAGAGAGTACATTGAGGGAGGGTGCTCAAATGGGGCCCAGAAGCTCAGGTGGCCTTGGATGGGGTGGAGTGTGGAAGGCAGCGAAGGCCCAGACAGCCTTCGGGGAAATCTAGCTCCTGTCCACAGGAACCCGGAATCTGGGTACAACGGAAATGCCACTGAGATTGTTGGGTGGGCCACTCTCCAAATGGCTCAGTCCTGTAACCACAGACTTTGAATTTTAAGTGGAGAGAGTGGTTTCTTAGTTGGAGAAACAAGAAAGAGGGAGAGGAAATTGACTGGGTTCCTGGGGTGATGGGCCGGGTCTGTGGTTACCTACGGAAACCTGGAAAAGTATACGGGCTACATCATTCTTTCTTTCAGCAGACTCAGGGTGTCTGCCCTGGGCCAGGAACTCAGCCTGACCTCTCAGCTGAGGCATGTGTCTAGACCTTTCCTCTGGAAGGGAAGGAGACAATCCAGAGGACTGGACTGGGGTGTGGGAAGACTGTAGATATGAAAAAGGACAGAGCATTTGGAGAGCAATATTACACACTATTTACCAAAGATCTGTATGTGCCAGAGACCATGCCAAGCACCTTGCATCTATTAGCGTATTTGGCCTCACGAGAGCCTCTGGGATGGGTGCTATGGTTCCCATCTTCAGATGTGGAGATGAGAGCCAAACCCAGGCCTGTTTCCACCAGAGCTTTTGCCCTTAACACAGACTGGTTAGCTTATACTTCAGAAGCCAGACGTTTTTAATGTTCTGGTATTTTCTTGGTCCATTTCCTTTAGTTTGCCTTTTCTCCTTAGTGGATTCTAATGTCAAGTTCAAGAAGTTGTTGTGATGCTTAAATAAGGTAATTTAGCAAGTACCTGGCACCTAGTAGGCATCCATTAAACTAACTCTCTTTACTCTCCATTCTCTGGGAAAATGCCAGGCTGTCTCATCTCCAGCTCGTTAATGAGGACAAGACGAATGGGTCCTGGCTTTGATCATGCTTAGACCTGAGTGTTAAAGGGGAAGCACCAAGAATGTGGCATGGAGAGGATCCTAGGGGAGAGTGAGGCCCTGGAGGGGAGCAGATGGAATAACAGTTGGTTGTCTTGCACTCACACCCTCTCCTTTTGGAGCCCCCCCCCTTGGGAGTGGCAGAAGGGTGGCAGGTACTCCTTTCCAAGGTATACAAACTCGTCCCTGTCCTCCAGGACCCTCTGAAACCAGGCAAATCCTGGCTGGGAGAAACCTGGAAGCTGGCATGAGTCTGGCCTAAGCTCAGACCTGGGGCAGGTTTCTTTCCAGAGAAAGCCTTGATTTATCCTCATTTGTTCCTGTCTCAACCAGTCATGTCAGCACATGGCCTAGGTCTCCTTTAAGCATTTGACACCTCAGCCTGGCAGGTAGGTGGTGGTGGCAGAGCTGTCAGACCTGGGATGATAGTGGTGGGTCCTCATTCATTCATTCATTCATTCATTCATTCAAGTATTTAGACCCACCCAGGCATGGGTCTAAGGATATGATCCAGCCAAGGAGCTCACAGTGTGACAAACTCTAGCAAGAAGGCTGAGATCCAAGGGGACTCCCAGACAGACAGACTCTCTCTGCCACATAAGGAGAGTGGTATTTTTCAAGGCAAGGGGGCAGAGGTGTCCTAGTGTAGGAAGATGTGGCAGAGGCAGAGCGTATGTTCTCAGGGTCTCATGTAGATTAAGGTATTGGCCCTCCCCTGCTGCAGGGGGGTATACAGGATGCCAAAATATCACCAAGGGGATGGAAAGACTCAAGAATTTCCACACACATCTCTGCCCATAGGGGTGGGCCCAGCATCAAGGGGCCCAGTCAGGAACAAGCTAGAAGGGCCGTGAGTGCTGGGAGTGAATGGGGAGGGACCAGGAGATGGGGAGGGGGTGGGAGCTGACAGGCTGCCCTCCCTTATTCCCTTCCTTACCTTGGCAGTGTCCCTTCCTGACCATGATGTAGCCCTGGTCACACTCGCAGTGGTACGAACCCTCGGTGTTGGTGCACCGCCCTCCTGTGCACACCCCTGGCTGCTCACACTCGTCTATATCTGTGAACATACAGAAAAGTCTGGAGCTGGGGCCAGGCCTGGAGGGGACCCTAGGCATCCCTTTCCAGAGACCAAGGCCAAGGAGGCCCCTGCTGAGGCCCAGGCAGGGAAGGCATCCTTGCTGCAGTCCTGATTGGCAGGAGGGACTCCTATGCCAGCTCTGATACCAATCCAGCACAGGCCTTGCTCAGCCCCTGAGCTCCTTCCTCCCAGGAAAGGCTGCTCCTTATCCTTGTGCCAGGGCTGGCCTTGGGTGAGGTGGCAGGCCATATGGCATGACCTGGGGAGGCCAAAAAAGTCCCCAGCCTTCCTCCCTGGCCCCAATACATTCCCCTATGGGTGGGGTCCTAGAGTTCTTCCTAAGGACCATCGTAAAGGTTAGGGATTAAACAGCCAGTGAGAAACAGCATCTTAGGCAGCCATGGATCTGCAGGGCTGTCCCAACCACATAGATGCCCCACAGTGGCTCTAAAGCAGGGGTTCTTAACCTTTTTGGTTCCACGGACCCCTTTGCCAGTCAGGTGAAAACCAGGGACCCCTTACTAAGTCCACACTATACTGTGTATTATTTATTTATTTATTTTTTTACCGGGAGGTCCCGGGTATCGAACCCGGGTCCCTCCATATGGGAGATGGACGCCCAACCAGTTGAGCCACATCCGACCCCTGTATTATTTAATACATATATCACACCCACACCAACACGTCTCCATGAGAATAGTGTTTTTTTGAATTTCAATTCAAGCTCATGGACCCCTTGTTAAGCACCCTTGCTCTAAAACCCAACCCAGGCACGCCACTCTCCTGTTCAAAGCCCTGCAAGGGCTCCCCACTGCCTCCAGGCCTGCTTTCAACCTGGCTCAGCAGCCCTTTTGCCTCCACCTGGCCCCAGCCTGGCTCTATTCTCTAATTCCCGTGTGCCCCTCGTCTAGCTGAGACTATCCCACATTCCCACTGGTTTTGCCTCCAAACCTTGTTTACACAAATTCCTCCCCTTGAGGTGTCTTTCTTCACCTTAATGGCCAGCAGATTCCTCCTGCCATTTCAAGGACTGGTGCAATTTATCAACTTTCCGTGGCTCTGACTACCCCATCCCCTACCCCCATCATCAAATTAATCACTGCTCCACCTGTGCTCCCCTAGTGTTTAACAACTTCATGGTCCTTAAATTTAATGAGATCAAACGAGGTAATCCAGTGCTGGCACAGGGTAAGCAATGAAAAAATGCTCTCTTTTATTATTAATTATTCTAGCACTAAACTCACCCTGTAAAATCCCAGCTCCTCAGCCTAGCAGGGAGATCTTTCATGATTTGGCCCCTGCCTGCTTCTACCCGTTCGTTTCCGGCCTCCAACACACATCTTAGGCTCAGCAACACAGGACCTGCTTCTGAGCTCCTGCGCATGCTTGTTCCCTTGCCAGGGTGGCCTCCCCACCCACCAGCTGGGCTGTCTCCTACTCATCCCCAGGACCCAGCCCTTAGAGCAACTGTCTCATTACTGCTTGCCTCTCCCTGCCTCACTGTGTCAGCGTCCCCAGTGCCCAGCACAGATCCTGGTGTGTATCGTGTCCCAATAAATGCTTACTGAGTGAATTGAACAATAATCATCTGTTTATGGAGAGTGCTTTCACCCCAGCAATACTTCATAAAACTTCAGAGTATGGCAGAGTCACCAGCAGAATGTATAAAAATGCACATCCCCAGGCTCACACCCAGAGATTCTGACCCAGCAGTACTGTACAGGCCCAGGAACCTGCATTTTAAAAACACTCCAGGCAATTCTGAGGTCCTTGGCCCTCACTCTGAAAGACCCTAACCCGGGGGCAGATGTGGCTCAAGTGGTTGGGCGTCCATCTGCCATATGGAGGGACCTGGGTTCGATCCCCGGGACCTCCCGGTAAAATAAAAAAAATTAAAAAAAAGATCCTAACCCCACTGGAAAGAGCGGGGAACCGAGAGGCAGAGACGTGTGAAAACTTGATAAAGAACCCACAAATGGTACCAAGGCATTGTCTCATAGCTGGTGCTAGGAAAACGGACTCACTCTCTGGAGACAAAGAAAACTGGGTTCTTAACACCCATACAAACGTGGACTCCAGTGGATTAAAGCATAACCGCGAAAGTTGAAAGTATGACCTTAGCAGAAGAAAATATAAGAGAATATTTTTGACTTAAAGGCTGGGAAGGACTTTTGAAATAAAGCTTCAAAAGCATAAAAAAATAAGGCAATACATCATAATGAAGGATTTCTGTTCAAAGAAGGACATGTGCATAAGGTTAATAGACAGAAGACGGAATGGGAGAGTTGCAATATCTAAATCGAACAAAGTGTCTAGAATATATAAGGGACTCCTTATAGAGATGAAAAAACAGCAACCACCAGTGGAAAAATGAGCAAAAAATATGAACAAGAATTTACAGATGAGGAAACTCAAAAGGCTAACATATAAAGAGATGCTCACACTTATTAGTGATAATTAAAATAATGAAAAAATAATAATGAGATATCACTTTACGAGACTGGCAAAATTTAGAAAGTCAGTACTATCTCGGACAAGGCCTCACAAGCAGCAGCCCAGCCCCACTCGAGAAGCCCTGACAGCTGCCCACAGCCCTGGCCCACAGCCCTGGCCCTCTGTCCTGGCCGAGGAATCCCAAACGCCTGGGCTAGCACGGGACCCCTCGCCTGGGCCAGCCAGGGCCCACCGTTCTCTGCAACAGCCGCGGCTCCTCCCAAGCCAGCCCCTTCTGTAGAGGGCAGAGCTGCTGGCTCACAACCCTCACCGAGGCTGAGGACAGCCACGGCAGCCCCCCGCTCCAGCCTCTCCCCCTGCCCCAGCCTCTCCCCTCGCCCCTCCAGCCTGCCCTATGCCCTGCCCTGCAAGCCAGCTGACAGCTGGCCACCCTCCTGCTTACAAACCTCTCCTGGCTGCCCACTGCCCGCGGGATGGCATCCAAGCACTTCAGCCTGGCACTCAAGACACTTCACAAACTGGCTCCAACTACTGCCACTTCCTCCCTGGACCCCATGCTCCAGTCACATCGAATTTATCCTTGTTCCCAGAGCATGCCAGGCCTTTTCATGACTCTGCTCTCTGCAGAAATGGTTCCCTTTACCTGGAATGCCCTCTGCGCCCTCCATTCCTATTGGTGCCCCCAGGGGAGTATCCAATGCCCTGCTTGGAAGGGACAGGGACAGGGGCAGGGGCAGCCACGTATGCTGTGGAACAGGAATGATTGGATTCTCTTTCCAGCTCTGCCACAGCTAGGTGTGAGAGCCTGGGTGTTTCAATTCCCCTCTCTGAGCCTCAGTTTCACACACTGTAAAAGGGGGACCATGATGCTACCGCAGGCGGCTGAGATGATGAGCAATCCCATGACTGTGCTCGTGCCTGCACATTAAATGGCAGCTATTCCTATCCTGCCCCAGCTCAAACACCCCCGGGGAAACTTTCCCTAATTCTTCCATACGGAGCCAGCTGTCATTGGCATCTTCTGCACTTCAGTCTCCCCAGCGCCTCGCACAGGCCTGGCACACAGAGTGTGGAAGAAATGAATGGGTGCACACGAGGCTCCCACCCTGCAGTTACCTTTGGTGGTTTGTCTCTTCCCCTCCTTCCCTTCTCCCCCAATCAAGTGAGAGGACCTCCCTGGCTTGGTCTCTGAGGGCAAATGCCTGGGCAGACATAGATGGGGGTTGGAACCTCAGGGGCTCTGGCTCCAGGGAGATCATAGGCAGCTTCCAGGGCATCCCAGGAGGGGCTGTGAGGGTCCCCTGGGATGCCCTGGCCAGAGCCAACAGTGAGCCCCAAGAACGGCAGAGCCATTCTCTTGGGTGAAGGACTCCAGCTGGGCTATGACTCTAAGACACTGCCAGGGAAGTGCAACATATATTCTTTGTGAACTCATTCATGAAAATACATGTGGGGTGTTTTGAGTAACAGCAAAAGTACCGCATAGTAAAGGGCTTGCTTTGCGGCAGTCTTTACCTAGGATCCCCGAGCAGTGGCCCAGGCCTTCCCAGGGAAGCTCAAGGCTTTGCAGGTGTCTCCAAGTTGCTCAGGACCCCTGCTTCCTTCTCAAAGGCACTCCCTGCTCTCCAGTCTGCTGGAAGTCCCAGCTCAGTGTTCTCCTGGATCGCACTCTGAATGAAAGCAGATCCTCATCTCTCAGAGCTTGGGACCTGGCTGTAGGGCCCCATCTCCAGACAGGTCCCCTGGCCACCTCACTCTGCTCCAGCCACACTTGCTTGGGGCTTTGTGCTGGTCCTCTTGCTTCCTCCCAGGTCTGGGTCAGATCCCTTCTTCCTGTCCCCAGGCTCCCGCACTCCCCGCTTTGCAGCCCCGGAGCTGGGCACTGGAACCTCGTGGTTCCTCCTCCTCCCCAACACTGGACGGAGAGTGCTCCATGCCAGCCTGGCACCCAGCACCCACCACCTGGCATGGAGCAGCCTTCCACCAGCATTTGCTGAGTGGGCGAAGGAAGGAACGAACCAAGGATTCCTGATGCGCCAGTTGTCGCCTCCCCGTAGGGGGCAGCACAGTGAGGAGAGCCTGTCCCAGGGGTGAGGGTGGGCTCCGCTTACCTCGGCACTCCTGGGCGTCCCCCGAGGTGGCCAGCATGTAGCCGGGGTAGCAGAAGCAAGAGTAGGAGCCCACGCGGTTGACGCAGCGTCCTCTTCCCGCACAGGGGTCCCTGAGACACTCGTTGTCATCTGAGCCAGAGGGTGGGGGAGGGAGGTCAGGGTGGCCAGCAACACCTTTCTTTGGGCACACTAGGGGGCCGGGCAGGGGACGATGCTGTGGGGCAAGGAGGGGTTGAGGGAACAGAGGAGGCTGAGGAAATAGAAGATCCCTAGGGCTGGGGCCCCACATTGGCCCAGCAGACCCCCTCAGGCAGCTGCTCAGCACCTCTCCCCTGATCCATGCCCCTCTCCCCCAGTGGCCAGGATCGCTTCCTTGAGGGCCACATCCGATGTTCATTTGCATAAAAATATTGCCTTGGCCGCAAACCCCCACCCCACCCCAGTGATATCCCTGGTGGGGACATTTACAACAAGGATAGGCCTTGGTCAGCTCTGCAGGCAGCAAGATGGCCAATTTGAGGAGTGGGCTCATCTCGGAGCTGAGGGCTGCCAGGGAAAAGTTGGGGCACATGGGCACGGATTCCCACTTTCCTGGAATGCTGAGACTCACGATGGTGCTCACAGTGAATGGTCTTTCCCCAAAGGTTAAGGTTAGCTTTGTGCACAGGAACTGCACTCCCCCTACAGCCACCAGCCACCCAGCTGTGCCATCTCCAGGTGCCTGGACTCTTGACTCAGGCCTCCTGCTCCTGCTCCCATCTACCTAGCCACTAAGTGAGCCCAGGCCGCTGGAGCGGATACCCGTGCAGTAGGCCTGGCTGGGGTGCAACCGGTAGCCAGGACTACAGATGCAAATGTAGCCATCGGGGAGGTTCACACAGGTTCCAGGGCCACAGATGCTGGTGGCTTCCACGGCACAGTGATCAATGCCTGCGGGAGGCAGAGCAAAGCAAAGGTTATGGTAGGATGGGGGATGGGCAAAGGCCGTGGGAGGGGAGGGGGGTATGTGGGCAGGCAGGGGGACCTCAGAGGACCAGCAGAGTCTCACCCCACCCTTAGCCAGGCCTGCCCACATCCATGCACAGCATGGCCTCAGCCCAGACCCTGCTGGGACCTAGGCCCTCCCCAGATGATGCTGACAATAGTGCATCCACCTGATCGAGACCCAGTGGGTTCTAGAAACCCACGCCTCCTAGCAAAGGGCCTCCCCTGCTGAGTGAGGCCTCCTGCCTGACCTCACCTTGAGCACGGACACTGCTCCCACCCACAGGGCCCAGGGCTGCCCTTCCCTGGCAACTCCTGCCCAACTTCCTCTAGACAGATCTGGTGAGTAGGGGGTGTGGGGAAGGGGAGAGGTGGGCTTATAAGCAACAGGGGTCATGGAAGATGGGGGTGTGGTCAGAGTGGTCTCAGAAAGGCCACTCAGACAGCAAGACGGCAGATGGCCTGGGACGGGATGGCCCAGGGAGCCTCTGGAAACCTGCCGAAATGATCTAAACCAGGACTGCCTTGGGTGCTGGCCATGGGGTGAAAAGTGGGGAGACACAGTGATCAAGAAACATTCTGGAGGCAGAATCAGCTGGACTCAGGGCTGAGACTGTGTAGAGGGCAAGACTCTAGCTTTTCTGAATTGTATCTCTAATACTAGAATGAGCTGAATGAGTGAATAAATGAATGCACGAATGATGCTTTCAGCGTCTGTGTTCACCCTGAGGTCTTAGGCCGAAGCCCACATACCAAGACCCCCGCCCCCCAGCCCTCAGATAACCTGGGAGGGACTGCTTTGGGAAGTGGCCTGTGTTGGTACACATAGGGGCTCAAGAATATTTGCCAAATTGGACTGACTTGAATGAGTACATTGGCCCATTTGCAAGGCTACTATCTTCCCTGGCCTGGCTCCAAATATGTGTCAGCCTTCGGGCTGGAGGGGACCCCAGGCCAGGTTCTAAATGTGCATTCAGAAGGGTGAAGTTGGGTGGTGGCAGGGAGAAGAACCGGGATCAGGCAAAAGGCAGTAGCCGGTGGTGGGGCTGGGCCAGGGAGGGGAGAGTGTCACTGCACTGGGAGCTGCTGGGGCACCCGGCCTGGCCTTTCCCCTGCCCCGCCCCTGCCCCCAGCCCCATTTCTCTGGCCTGAACCTCAGCACTTCCCAGCAGAGCCTTAGCCCTGCACACTTCGCCTGCTGCGCAGAGGAGGGAATTGGACGCTCCCTGGAGCCGTGCTCTGAGCCCAGAGGAGGGAGGTCCTGGGAGCGGGCAGTGGGGCCACCCTGGCTCAGGCCCCGGAAGGCCAGGCCCACCCTTGCCTCACGCTCTCTGGTCTGTTCCTCCAGCCACAGGGTCTCCCCCTTTGCTGGAGGTAATATAGAAATACCCTCCCGGGCTGTGAGAGCCGGTCTGTGAGGTTAATAGGGCAGCGTGGCCCTGGAGAGGGCACGTGGAGGGCACATCCCTGTGACAACCCGGGCCTTGCATCTTTTGAACCAAGTCCCCACACAATGAGCCTTTGAGCAGGCACATTCCAGAGCAAGGTGGACTTGCCAGGGCTCTCCCCCACCCTGCCCTCCCCACACCCAATCGCTGTAGCCGGCCCGAGGGAGGGGCACGTAGGCTCTCAGCTAAACAACCTTGAAAAACAGAGCTGTTGTCCTTCCCGAAAACTGGCCCTCCCTGAGACCTGCGCTGCCAGGGTGCTCAGCGGACTCAGCCGGGCTCCCAGAGGTCCAGCTCCACCAGGTTCTTCTGGAAGACCCCTGCCTTCCGTGGAGGCTCCCGAGTAAGACCCTCCCCAAAGCACCCCTTCTTTCTCCTCCTGGGCTGGAGCAGCGCAGAAGACAGGACACTTTTTTACACTGGGGGTACCCTATGCTCTTTGTGGATGAGGCCAGGGACACTAAGCAGGGGTGAGGGGAGGGGGCAGGAGTTCCCTGGAAACTTCCTCTGGTTGGAGAGGCAAGTGAGGAATTCCACTCCACCCCTGCCCTGGAGTTGGCTCTGGCAGCCAGCGCTCACAGGGTAGGCCTGGCTGCAAGTACCTGGAGGGCCCAGGGTCACTGGCATAGCCATGGCAGAGGTCCCGCGCTCTTGTCCCTGGGTCTCAGGAGTCACCTGTCCAGGTGGTGGTGGAGTTGGTCTTCCTATGGCATCTCCTGCAGAGGGGAGAGGGGAGCAGGTGGGGCCTCTTCGCTCCCCATCCCTGGACAGGTGTTCCCTCTAGAGAGGCTGGTCTTTCCCTCCTCCCAGCTGCTCCCAAGAACCAGCAGCGGAGCCTCGGGCAGGGCACCCTTGACTGCCTCCTAGTCCCTGAAACTTGACCTGGCCCCATATAGGGTCAGAGCACCCGGAAGCTCTAACGGGCCTCCAGTCTCCCCCTCCATTTTTCCCAGCGAGGAGACTGAGGCTCACAGAAAGGGCCACGTGTCCAAGGCCAGCAGCTGGCTAGAGGCAGAGCTGAGGCCCAGGTCTCCCGAGTCCCACGTCAGCATTCTCTTCCTTCTGCTTGCAAAGCACATGGCTGTTTGCAGGGCTCTGTCATAACTATCAATACCTCGTGTGATCCTGAGGGGCAGTGGCACAGGCATCAGGGCCCCAGTTCCTAGGCAGAGGAAGCCGAAGCACTGCCTCCTGACTTCGAGCCCAGTGCCCTGCTCTGAACACCACTGACTGTCAAGCTGGGCTCCGCAGAGCCCCAGCAGTTTCAGGGAGATAAGAAAAGGGTCACTGGGGAGAAGAGCTCTGGGGACCCAACCCACCTCCTGCTTCAACTATTGCGTTCTCTTTTTTTGTTGTTTAATTTTAATGTTTTTATTTTGTGGTTGTTTATATATATATAAAACATAATATTTACCATTTTAAGGGTACAAGTTCAGTGGCATTAAATACATTTACAATGTTGTGCTGTCACTACCACCACCTATTACCAAAACTTTTCCATCACCTCAAACAGAAACTCTGTACCCATTAAGCAATAATTCCCCTTTCCCCCACTTTCCTCTCCTGCTACTCCCCAGAATCTCTACTCTACTTTCTGTTTCTATGAATTTGCTTATTCTAGATATTTCATATAAATGGAAGCAGACAATATTTTGTCCTTTTGTGTCTGGCTTATTTCACTTAGCATTATGCTTTATGGCTCATCTGTGTGGAGGCATGGATCAGAACTACATTCCTTTTCACAGGCAAATACTACAAATACTATAGTATGGGGATATACTGCTTGGTTTATCCATTCTCCTGCCAATGGACAATTGGGTTGTTTCCACCTTTTGACTATTGTAAATTATGCTGTTACTGGTATACAAATATCTGTTCAAGTCCCTGCTTTCTTTTGGGTATTTCCTAGAAGTGGAATTGCCATGTCATACTTAACTACCCAAGGGACCGCCAAACTGCCTCATTTCACATTCCCACCATATTGCCTCCCCATTGGCCTGACTTATGTTCTGAGAGGCAACATGAAACTCAGGGGGAGTTCTGTGGCTAGGAAAATAATTGCAAAGCCTCACAGTGCCTCTTGCTGGCCCACAGCTCCTTACGTGAGTAGAACTTGCGGAGAGAGCGTCTGCACATGACATGTCAGGCATGAGTTCATCTGATCTGAGGCCCCTGGATTAGCTCACAAATAGTAACTCTGCAACCAGACATGGGGCTCTTCCTTCCCTCCCTTCTCTTTCCCCTGGGAGCTGCCAGGAGGAGGGACTCACCTGGGGCCCAGGCAGGTGCATGGGTGACAGTGGCTGTGACCTGCACAGAAACGGGAAGAGGTCAGCCTGGTTCCTCTGCCAAGACCCATGGTCTGCTCCCTCCCACCGCTTGCACCGTGGCCCCTGGTCTTCCCACCCAACTCACTCCTTCACTCCTTCATTCATCCTAGGTATTGATGAGCTCTTCCTACAGGCCCTTTACAGCCACAGTCTTATTTAATCATAATTATCCTAGGAGGGAGGTAATATGACAATAACACTCCCTGGGGGTTGAAATTATTAAATTAGTTTAGTGTTTGGCACTTGGTGGAAAATCAGCAAGCAGTGGTAGCAATGCCATGGTCCCACATCTCAGATAAAGGAAACAGATGCTGCAGAGGTTAATTAGCCTACCTAGGTTCACAAAGCCAGTGGGGTGAAGCCAGGATCCAAGGCCACACCTGGTGCCCCTCACCACAGCCCAGGAACAGAGGCAGAGATGCTGGCAGTTGGCAAATAGGAAGAGAAGAATGGGCAGAAGGTGAAAGAGAAACCAGAGCACGGCTGGGGTCTACGAGGACACGCAGTTAGAGAGCATGGCTGGGGTCTACGAGAACACGCAGTTAGAAGGCTGGGCTGAGAGAAGAGGGGAGGAAATTCTGGGGCTGGGATGGGTGTGGACTGGGAGGAAAGCACAGGATGCTCCAAGGAGAGATGGCTCATTGGACAAGCAGTATTTGGGGATGGTCAGGTAGGCAGGTTGGAGGGGTGAGGTTTTTTTTACAGGGGAATCCTGGGCATGGAAGGGGTGGGATCCTCTTTCTCTGTGAGGTGGTTTGAAGCTGTTCACAGCTATGCCTCTACTTCTCTGTCAGCCACTTACACCAAAGACCTTGAGGTTTAAACAAAACAGACTCAGAAAGTGCTGAATCCAGAATAAATCTGGAACAAACTTTAGACCTTGTCTGTAGTGCTTAAAACTCACAGGGATAGCCAGGATTAACAGGACACATTCCTACTTCCTTTCTGAAGCGGCCCCAACAATCCCAACTGAGAGGATGCTTGCGCAGTGCCCAGCACAAACAGCTGCTTGACAGGCAGGAGCCGTCGTTATGGCTCCTTTTGGGGTAGTGCTGGGTCTTTGCCTCGCCCTCCCACTTCATCATCTCCCCAAGTAAAGTCCTACATGAATTCATCCTTCTCCCTGTCCTCTCACAGGAATGGTCCTGGGGCCTCAGTGGCTACCAGGTCCCTGCTCTCTGCCACCCTTGCCCGGTGGGAGGCCTCACTCACCTGGCCAGCCTGCGAATCACCTGGGGGGCAGGGAGGAACGGGGAGAGCATGAGCTGAGGGAGGAGAGCTGGCAGCCTTCTGCCCTCCTGCCTGTGGCCTGCACCCTCCTCACCTCGTCCTGGCAGGGTCAGCAGCAGAGAGAGCTCGGATTCTTCGTACTTGCCTTCCCCTCATCCCCATCCCCCCTGCTGGGACGGGCCACCACAGAATCCCAGCTCTGGAGGAACTTAAGAGGTAGCTCAGCTCAGCCTCTCATCAGGCGAGAGGAAAACTCCTGCTTCCCTTTAATGCCTTCCAGAGACAGGGTTCTCACCCCCTCCTGGGCCAGTCCTCCCCATCAGTCCCAGCTGTAGCCCACTTCCTTGTACTGCCACCTCCTCCTTCCCAAGCCTCCCAGCCACACAGTCCCGCAGGCTCCCTGCCCTGGGCTCTGAGCCGGGGGAGTCAGTGCTAGGAAGGAGAGGAGTTACTCCAGGGGCCAGTTCCCATGACAGGCACTGTCCTACCTTCCTGTCTGCTCCTGATCCATGGAGCACAGTTTAGTGATTACCTAGTTCATCTGGTCCTAATATGCTCCTGACCTCCTGAACTTGGGGCTATCAGCAACCTGAGCATGCCTTCTCCATGTTTTTCTAGGGCATCTACCAGGGGTGCCTCAAACCCAGTCTCTTTCCAACCCCATGGCTCCTGGGTCCAAGGCGGTTGAACTGGAGTTAGTGCTCTAACTCCTGGGCCAGGGGAGGAGATCTAAGGCACTCAGGCTCCCCAGGATCCACCTGCTAGCTCTTCAGTCCTGGTAGCAAGCATCAGCCCCAGAAGATGCATGGCTGGGGGTAGGGGACTGGAGAGCCCTGACCAGCTAGGGCGGGGAGGGCTGCTGCTGACCTCTCCCACCTCCACAAGCAATTCCTTTGGACCCCATATGGGAAGAAAGGGAGCAGAGCCCTTCCTATCATGCTGGTTCACAAGAGAGAGCTCCCAGGGCTGGGTGCTGCTGCTCCAAGCTCCTTAAGGTCCTGGAGATGGGACTCCCAAGGACCCACGATAAACATTTGGTGGCTTTTTGGGATGCTGCAAACTTAGGTAAAAGGGGAATCCCCTGGGCCTCCTGCCCCAGCCCAGATACCCTTGTCAGGGACGGTCCCAGCCTCCAGCCAGGTATCAGTGGCCGCCCGGAGTGGCTGTCTCTCCTCTGGCTCAGGCAGATGTCCATTGCTCTTCTGCCCTTGCTCCCTGGAAGGCCTGGCCAGTTCTTCCTCCTCAGCTTTCCTCACGGTCAGGCGGATGTCTGAGCTTGAGTAGGTGTAGCCATGGCCAGCAGGACAGATTTCCCTGAAGGCCTCTGCACGGTCAAGCCAGAATTGACACTGAGAGGTCCTGTCCCTGAAGGAAACCAGGGCCCTCCCTCCCCTCCCTTTGGGGGACACAGCAATTGTGACAGCAAGGAGGGAATCCCAGGTGGGGGTGAGGGGTTGAGCAGGGAGGGAAGAGTAAGCACCTTTTGGCTTGAAGGAGGCCCATTCAGGCCGGGAAAACAGCCACCAGCTTTGAGGATGCTGCTTGGTGGCCAGAGCTGGGACTGGGGTAGTGGGTTACCTGTGCCAGGCAGGGGGCACTTCTCGCACTTGGCGCCCCAAGCTTTGCCCACACGGCTGCAGCAGCAGATCTGCTTGGTGATCCGCTGGGCCAACGGCAGGGTGCAGGCATCAGGCCCCAGCGACCGGTAGCACAGTCCCTGCTTCATGGAGATGGCCTTGTCCGCTGCAACAGACACAGCACGTGGAGATGGGCAGGTGGCCAGAGCACTCAGGGAAGGGTGGGACCCCGAAAATGCTCACAAGGACTTTAGGAGGGACAGCTGTGGGGTGCTTCAGCACCTTTTGTGTTTCCTGTTTGATGAGAACCTTTTCTCCCCATCCTCATGGGGAGAACCTGAGAGCAGGGAATGAGGTTGGAGCTGCTTGTCTCCAGATGCCAGATCCTTTTTACCAAAAGCCTGCGTGTGCCCGGGCTGGGGTGGGGAGCAGTGTGGTCAGAGGGCTGTCGTCTCCCTGGGGAGGCGAGACGAGGTGAGAGTCACGGGCCTGATGGAGCTTTGAGGACAGGGACCCTGTCTTGGTCATCTCCAATGTCTGGTGCATGTGGGTGCTCCATAAATGTGTGTTGAATTGATGGATGGATGGGGTCAATGAATCAATATACCGTGGACCACCATGAGTTTGAGCGACGCTGGATTTAGACAACAACAATACCATTGTCATGGTCCCCTTTCTTATGCTTTGTTAGTAAATACTAAAGTATATTCTTGGGAAGCGGCTGTGGCTCAATCAGTGGGGCTCCCGTTTACCATATGGGGGGCCCTGGGTTCGGTTCCCGGGGCCTCCTGGTGGGGGCGGGCCCGCCCGCACAGCGTGGTTGGCTGACCCAGCGAGCACAAGCAGCAAATGGGGAGATAAATGAATAAATAAATAAAAATCTTAAAAAAAAAAAAAAAAAATAAAGTATATTCTTTGCTAATTATCTCAGTAGAAGATGAGGAGGCCATACAAGTTTGGGAGACTGAAATCTTAGAGGGCTGGATGGACTCTAAGGGGATGGGAGCCAAGGAACTGAGGGCCCTGGGGAAGCCCCCATCAGAGGGGCTGCTCCACCACAAACTGCATGACCTTCCCGGGCCCCAGCTTCTTTGTGTGTAAAACAAGGATGATAGTGAGAATCCCATGGGCAGTGGACAACTGGATTTCTGCTTGCCCAGCATCCATGCCCATATATCCAGTAACAACATCCTGGCCCATTTCTGGGCTCCAGAAGGGGCATGGGACTATACTACCAATTGGTAGAGTCCATTCCTGGGGTCACAGAGATTGGGTCAGGGATGGGCATAGGACCAAGTTGGCCCAGTGATAATTATAAGCTTTGGGACTTCCTGGACTGTTAGAAAAGAGGTGTTCTTTTTTGACTGAGGTTGCAAATCAAAAAGGCTCCAGGACATAGGCCTGGAGCATCTGGTGGCCACCTCTGAAGGAACTATGAAACCAATAGAGGAGAAAGAGAGCAAAAGGCATCCTAAAGACACTGTGGGTGCCTGGGTCCAGCCAAGCCACATCTACCCCTGGACTTCCTAGTTGTGTGGATCAATTAATTATTTTTTTGCTTAAAGCAGTTTGAGTTGGGTTTCTGTTACTTGCAACCCAAAGACTCTTGCCTAATAAACCTTCACAGTGTTGCCATGGAGATGAAATAAAGTGATGTATGTGAAAGTGCCTTCTACAAGGTCATGCGATAGACACTGGTAAATTATTCAGTCCACAAGCCCTGGTCTCCAGATGCAATCTCTGCCTCCAGCAACCACTTCCCTTGGGATACCTTTGGGCCCCAGGGTAGAGATGACCCAATGGCAACATCAGGAGGCTGGGCCAGCACAGAGGGGCCCCTGGAGACTGTTCTACTGGCCCTGGTCAGGTAGCAGGGAGGGAGGACAAGGCCTGGCAATGAAGAGAAGAGAAACTTCATGACCACCCCTTCCCACGAGATGAAATCATCGGAGAAAGCTGGAGGGATTGATGCTGGGAGGGCCAGCTCTGCTTCCCTACATTAGCTGGTCTCTTTCTGGGACTAACACATATGTCTCCGATACTCCTGACTTATAAAGGAAAGTCACATGAGGTGGGGACCTTCAAGGCCTTGACGACATGCCTCTACCTCCCAGAGGCCTCCTGAGAGCTGCCAGACATACTCTCCCCATGCCAGGCTCCCCACTCCCTGGGTGCCCCCACCTAGGGCTCTTACTGTCTCTTCTCGCTGGAGCCACTGGACCCAGAACCATCTCCCTTTCACATGGGGCACTCACCGTGGGTGGCACTGGAGGCTTATTTATCCCCTTGGCCGTTCTAGACCCCGTCCCAGGCAATTTGCATTCGGAGGGCTTGGCCGGCCACAGGGAGCTATGCGGAGCTGTCAACCTACCCGACCCAGCCCTGGGCTGCTGCTTTGCAGAGGCCGGTCAGGACTGGTTTCATTCAGCTCTGGTCTGACCTTCCTGCTCAAGGAAAGCCCCATCTGGGCCTTGGCGTCAGCTCTGCGGTAGGTGTGTGTGTGTGGGAGGATGCAGGGAGGTGGCTGCAGCCTGGACCTCTCCCAGCTGCAAACCACAGAAGTCCCTGGAAACAGACCTGAGTGTCCAGGCGTGCACACACATAGACTCGTGACACGTATGAGGGAACACAGGGTTGTGGAAAGGCCCTGGGGCCAGGCAGCAGCACCACAAAGGCTATGGACAGGCCCTGTGTATCACCACGGCCTTTTAGGAAAGGCCTATAGCTGAGTGACCGGGCCGCCAAGTTCAGGAGCGGGAAGGGGCAGCAATGGCTCATCCAGACCTTACCGCAGAGGCAGCAGAGACACCCCCAAAGTAAATGAGACAGCAAACGAGACAGAAGTGATTAGAGACGCAAACAGAAGAAATAGAAAATATTAATCCCAAACGGCAAAATTTCCAAAAGAAATGCCTAGAGTAAAAAGTGAGGTGGTCACCGTCTCAGCAGGAGGGCAGATCAGCTTTTGCATGCTGGGCCCAATGCCAGGTGCAGCAGCAGACGCGGGGCCCTGGGCGTGAGTGCCCTCCTCTCCCAGAGCCCCCACCCCCCGCCCCCACCAGCACTCACACACACAGCGGCTCCGTGATGCGTCCAGCATGCGGCCAGGTCTGCACGTGCAGAGGTAGCTGCCCCTGGTGTTCACACACTCTGAGTCCTTGCACAGGCCCAGGACCAAGCACTCGTTGATATCTGCAGGGTGGGAGGAGATGAGCAGGCGCCCACCCCACCGAGGCCTGGGAGAGGAGGGGGCCGGGGCAGAGCTCTTCACGTACTTTCTCCAAGGCAAGCAGCGACAACAACAATGCAAGAGCTGCTATTTAGTGAGTGTGACCCCAATCTCTGTGCTTCAGTTTCCTCATTTGTAAGATGGGGATAAGGATAGCACCTACCAGGTAGGGCTGCTATGAGGATAAAATAAGGTAAAAATTGCAAATCACTTGGTTCAATAACTGGCATGGAATAAGACCAAAATGTTAGAAGCTAACATTTATTGAGTGCCTATTGTATGCAGCTATCATTCTGAGTGCTTTCCATACGATACCCCATGTAATTCTCATGACAATTCTATGTTATAGGTTCACATGTCCTCGTTTTATAGGTGAAGAAACTGAGGCTATGCAGGTAATGAGCCCCAAGCCACTCAGTTAGCAAGTGGCATGCTGGGAGGCAGAGAAACAGGTAAAGGGGGACGGTCTGGGTTGGAGGGTTGAGAAGGGGCAGCTGAGGTCCTCCTATCCAGCCTTCCCTGGGAGGTCCCCGAAGCATGTCCAGGGCCCAGGACTCTGGGAACACGCCTGCAGTGAGCAGGAGGAAGGAGAGGCCTTGGCAGGGAGGAAGCAGGAGGCAGGAGGAAGGCACCAAAGAGGGTGGAGAAGGGTGGGGGGGACCAGAGCCAGGGTGGGCTTGGGGCAGAGGAGTAGGAGGTCCTCATGGACATGCCTGCCTCAGACAGGCCACACACACCCTCCAAGACCAGTGGAGGCTTGTCCTGGTCTTCAAACAAGGGAGGCGCTCACTTCCTTTGTGATCTCAGAAACAGTTAACACTGGGAACGTCTTCCTGCCAAGGGAAATTCCAACCCTCACTCTCTAGGCTCCAAGAAGTCCCTGGGCCACCTTGGTGACGGCGCCTCTGCTGATGATTAGGGTGGCAGCAGAGATGATGTGTGTGAAAGGGCCAGGTGGATGTAGAGAAGAGGTGGTGATGCCCGCTGAGCCCAGGGTAAGCTGTTAATGCAAGGTAGCCCACCGTCTTCAGAGCCAGCTGCCCACCCACAGGCCCTGAGCACAGGACTGGAAGGGCTGAAAGATGACCCAGCTTGGGCACCAAGGGGAGCTACTCCTTGGCAGGCCATTCTATTGAGAGGGAAGTACCCGGGAGGATGGCCCTGGGATCTGGGAAGGGGAAACTCTCCAGATGTACCCGAACTGCAACCAGACAAATCTGACTTACCTCCCCTCTGCTGGAGAAGCTTCTGGGCTCCCCATCACCTCCTAGAGGGTGCCCCTAAACCCTAACATGGTTCCCAAGGCCCTCCACCATCTGATGCTGCTCCCCTTCAGCCCCGTCTTCCTCCCAGCTCTGCACACGCTGTTCTCTCTCTCATCCTCCCTACAAGCCCAAACTGTTCCTTTGCTTATGCTTTTCCCCCTGTCAGCCATACCCCTGAGCTGGCCAACTCATACTCATTTTTAAACTCTTGGCTTAGGTATTATCTCCTCCAGGAAGCCTTCTGGGATCTTTTCAGCCTGGAAGGGCCCCTTGGTGGGATCCCATAGCACCCTGTGCTTCTTTCCATCAAGAGCGCTTCTCATAGCATATGGTTGTTTAGGTGTCTGCCTCTTATCTATCACCCTGTACTGAACACCCAGCACAGTTAAGCTCATAGAAAAAACCCAAAGCAGGACTCTGAGGGAAGGGGGGAGGAAGGGGGGAGGGATGGAGAAAGAGAGGAGGGATGGCACTTGTGGGCACAGAGGGGAGGCCCATCCTTTCCCAGAAGCACATGGGAAGGCATGGGAAGGGGGAGGATCCCTTGGTATCCTGGGGCTCAGTAGAAGAATGGCAGAGACCTCATTTGAGACCTGGGGAATAAACTTAACCCTCTGGGCTGGGAAACCTGCTAGGAGGAGAGGCCATTGGCGACAGTTTCAGATGTGGGCACCTCTGCTCCTCACTGCTACAGTCCCCTTGGCCCTGAGCCCCTGGCCCCCGAGGGAGTCTGACCTGGGTTAGGCTGGGCCCGAGGCCTGCCCTCTTGCCTGGTCTAAGCACCCTTTCTTATCCACAGGTAGATACTCGTCCAGCCACCCCCGGGCTTCCCCAGACTCCTGTCTCCTGAAGAAAGCCCCGGGTGAGGGGTGGGGGGTGGATGGGACGACCTAGGAGGCCGTCTGGGCCAATTCTCTGTCTCCGACCAGGCTTCATCCCAAAGCGTGCCACACCGATAAGTATTTGTCCAGATCTCAAAGCTCTCCAAAGACGAAGATGCCTCAGTTTCTCATTGGCCTGGGCCAGCTCCCGGAGCGCTCACAGGCAGGAAGCCCGTGCTCATATCATACCCAGTGCCAGGCCCTCGGACAACAAGGGCTGCTTGGCTCAGAGCCCCAGTCTGCTCGGTAGATCAGCTGCCCCTTCAGTGAGGGCTTCTGGTCCCCCTCCACAGCTGCACTCAAACCCCCTAGAGTGACAAAGCCGCAGCTGAGCCCCACCCGCCCCTTTGGCCCAAGGGGTCCCTGGGCTCTGTTCTGGGTAGACTGTCTGATGCAGACCACCCTGGGCCCTGCTGGCCTTGCAGAGCCTTTCAGCCAGTCAGGCAAGGCCAGGGCAGGGGCTGTCCTTTGTAGTCCCCCTGTTTCCTCTTACCCTGCCCACCCCTGGCTGGGGGATGAGGCCGGTAGGAGGGAGGCCTGAGCAGCCGAAAGTGCTTTCTTGGGAAAAGCCCACAGAGATCCCTGCCACGCAGGCTGACTTGATCTCCCATGTTGGAATCAAAAGTCATCCCGTTCCAGGGAGACCAGCCTAGGACGTGAGTGGGCGTGTAGGTGACAGCATGCTACCCTTCAGACACCATATGGCCCATGTTCTGGGTGGGGGTGGGTGGAGATGGGGAGGAGGGGAGAGACGCAGCTACCAGGCCCTTCCGTGGCTCCTCTGTCACTCTCAAACAGGTCCCCCTGACTTCCTTAGGCCTCTGGAACCAGCAGCCCCCCAAAGCTCCCCAAAGCTGGGGCTCAGAAGTACCCAAAGGATGCCACTCAGGCAGTGACAAAGGCTCCTCCCGTCTGGTGGGTGGGGGGTGCGCCTCCATCATCACCCTCCACAGGCCTGGCCCCGGCTGTCCTTACCTTGGCAGTGAGTGAGGTTCAGTCTCTTGTACCCCTGGGGACACTCCACTTGGCCGTTTTCAATCACCGGGGAGGCTAAGAAAGGAAGACACGGGTCTCACTGGACGGCCATGGGTGCCTCTGTCACCCTTGCTGGGAAGTGGGGTGCAGTCAGGATGTCCAGCCCACTCAGCAGCTGTGAGCCCCATCTACCAGGCCATCACTCTGCGTGGCTGGGCCGCTGCAGCCGCAAGCCGTTCCTTTGCTTTCTCACTCACCTTGCTTTTACTAAAAACGATTACTAACTCCGTACTTGTTAAATAGTTATAATATCACATATAATATATTCATATATTCTATATAGCATGGGATTGATTTTTTTTCTTTGAAATAATTATAAATTCATGGGAAGTTGCAAAAATAGTACAGAAAGGTCCCATGTACCCCCCACCCAGTTTTTAAGATTGGCTCTAAGTTGACTTTGATACTTGGTTTGGATGGCTGTCATAGCTGACAAAGTACCCTTCTTCAAGACAGAAGGACTGCACTGGGGATGACACTTATGAAACCATGATACTTATTTTCACTCACATCCACCAACTGGGTAAGGCTTTTGCTGAAATTTGGCTAGTCAAGTTCCATCTTCCCTGAGGTCAGTTAATTGTTTTTACAAATTCATCAGAGTGTTGCGTTTTTATTTATTTATTTTATAACAAATGGGTTCAAGTCCACAGATGTGCTTCATTTGGAAGATTTTTAAAATAAATTAGAAAATTCCATTTTTCAAGTGAGCAAATGGATTACAGCAAGGAAATTACATAATAATGGAACTGTTTCCAAACATCCATTTTCAAAAGGCTCTTTCCATTGCACAAGTCTCTTAAAAAGCAGCCCTGTTTGAACATAGCAGATAAAATGGGGGAGATGTCTGATTGCAGATTGACCAATGGGGAAATGAGTCTCACCATTTTGGTTCTGATATACATCCTGGTCTGATCTCACAAAATTCCCCCATGCCTTACAGAAAAAAAAAAAGAAGTGTTTTTTGTTTGTTTTAACAATTGACATTAACTAAAAACAGGGTGTTTTCATCCCCTTTATTTTGGAGGGGCACATTTTTATGTCAAACTTCTTGAGAAGCTCTAGCAGGGAGCATCCTACTAACAACCACTTATCACGAGAAAAGGCTAGCAAATTTGAAGCACCTGTCTTTTTGTTAAGAAGAAAATGAAAAATTATAACTCATTTTTCAGTTTGACAATTCCTTTGCCAAGATAGCCAGCAATTCTCAAGGGGTGCAAGGGATTTTCACAGATACTCTTTTTTTTTTTTTTTTTACCGGGAGGTCCTGGGGATCGAACCCGGGTCCCTCCATATGGGAGACGGACGCCCAACCAGTTGAGCCACATCCGACCCCCTCACAGATACTCTTTACTCCAAAACAAAGTTCCATAAGTTACCATTATACTTTAAAGGACTTGTTTTATAAAGTTAACCACATGACAACTTCTGGTAGTATTTTGTCTTCTTCTAGCATTGACTTCTTTGTGGCAATAGCTTGCCTGTGAATGGTGCCGTGAAGGAATTTCACACACAGCACTGTCTATCTCCTTTACCTTACCCCAGGGCCTTTCAGTTCCAGTTGTAGCACCAGCGGCTACACTTACAGAGTTGCTTTGTAAAACATATTTCTACAAGACATCATTTACTGTTGAGAATATGTGTCCTCTGGTTCCTGTTTTCTTGAGTGGCTCACGAGAAAGATAATTCTTCATATATTTCATTGCTGAAACAGAATCTTGCAAATACCAAGAGACATCTTAGAAAGCAAATACCAAGAGACATGTTAGAAATGTCTATATTTTCATTCAGTGGTACAGCAAAGTTTTTGTTTTTTTTTTAAAGGAGGTACCGGGGATTGAACCCAGGACTTTGTACACGGGAAGCAGGTGCTCAACCACTGAGCTACATGCACTCCCCAATGAGAGTTGGTTTTTTCATTTGTTTGTTTGTTTTTAGGAAGTACCAGGGATCTAACTCAGGAACTCATACATGGGAAGGAGGTACTCAACCATTTGAGCTACATCCACTCCCCAGACTGCAAAGTTTTAGCTTCTTGATGCTCTTAAATGTTTTTCTAATTGAGATAATTTTTACACTATCACTAGTTGCTATCCACAGGCACATTATGTACTTATGGCAAGGTTTGCCATTAATGATTGTGGATATAAATACATACTTCATACAGTCTTCTTGATAATTTTGAATCCTGAGGTAATTTTGAATCAGATGTTTAGATCATCATTATTTTTACCTCGTAATGTGCCTGATTACATTTAGAGGTCATGGAGGAGAAGTATCAGTATTACATATTTCTAAAACATTTTACTGGGAACAGAAAATTCCCCATTTTAATCACTTTCATGTGTATAATTCAATGATATCGATTACATTCACAAAATTGCACCGCCAAAACCACCAGACATTACCAAAAGTTTTCATCACCCCAAACAGAAAATCTGTGCCCACTAAGGATGAACTCTCCATTGCCCACTCCCCCTGCCCCTGGGAACCTGCAATTTGCTTTCTGGCTCTATGAATTTACTTATTTGAGATATTTCAAATAAGTGAAATCATACAATATTTGTCCTTTTGTGTCTCGCTTATTTCACTCAGCATGATGTCTTCAAGGTTCATCCATGTTGTCACATATATCAGAACTTCATTCCCTTTTATGACCAAATAATATTCCATTGTGTATACATATATTTGGTTTAACCATTCATCTGCTGATGGACATTTGGGCTGTTTCTACCTTTTGGCTATTGTGAACAATACTTGATATGAATACTAGTGCACAAATATCTGTTCAAGTTCCTGCTTTTGATTCATTTGGGTATACCTAGGAGTGGGATTGCCAGGTCAGATACTTTTTAACTTTCTGAGGAGAGCCTTGCAGTCTTTTACGGTTGTTTGTGATGATATTATTAACGTTATTTTAAATCCTTAGGGTCTTTGCAGAAATCTTTTAGAGTCATTTATCAATTTGGTGAGGATGGGTATAGTTAAAACTAGATCACATCATTGAAAAATCCAGTAAGCTGAGCTCCGGGAACTGCATTTTGCTATAACATGCCAAAGAAAAACATGAAGAGGCCCCACATTTTCTTGGAACCCCCCACTCTTCCCTGAGGACACCTTGGGTGCCAAACATGACATATGACATATGACAGTCTGACATGTGGTCAGACCAAATGAGGACATAAACTAAAAGAGCTTAATTTTTTCCTATTATCTTTAAGACAGACATGTAAATGGAAGTTCTAATACTTTTCCCTCCCATGGCTCAGGTCTGCACATTCCACCATGGGGACAAAGCCCTACCCTAGAAGGGCTTCTAGTGGATCCTGAAGATGCTGACATTGAGACAGAGGATGGGAATGAGGCTGGGAAACGTGAGCGTCCCTGGCCTGGGGTCTGGAAAGAGTACAAAGGAGGAGAAGAGAGGAAGCTGTTGGGGGAAACTCAGAAAGCAGGCTGCTTAGACGAAGACCACAAACATGGTACATGGTGAGGAGCAGAGGGTGGGAAAGAATAACACAAGGCTGATGCCAGATGGCCAAGGGATAATAAATTAACATTTGGACAATGCTTTGGAGTAGCAAAGACATTGATGCCCATTATCCTGTCCGTTTCTCATGTCAGGAACCTTATAAGGCAGGGATCACTATCTCCATTTTATGGATAAGAAAACGGAAGCTCAGAGAGGTTAAGTAACTTGCCCAGTAAGAAAACTAGTTGGGTCAGCCAGGTCTTGGCCCCAGGCCCCTGGCTGTGAAAGTCCTTCCCACTGTACTCCACTGCCCATCTCTGAGAGAGAGAGAGGCAGGCCAGGGGTGTGGGTGAGCCAGGAGGCCAGGGCGGCAACACCTCTTTTGAAGTCAAGAGAGAGAAATCAGGCAGAAGGACTTTGCTTCCTTAGAGATCCGGAAAGAAGCGGCAGGGAGGCTGGATCAGAGCTGGGAACAAGGGTGGGACCAGCTGCAGACCTCTGCAGGAAACCCTGAGAACTTGAGGAATGTGTTAAGCCCAAAAGAGCTGGAGTCATTCATTTATCTGAAAATATGTGTTTTTTCTATGAAGTGATTTCCTCCCTCAGTCAAGAGACTCTGACCTCTCGCTGATCTGGAAAGAGTGTGTTGGATGGGCAACCTTTCGTGAAGGCAGGCTTCTAGGGAGAAATAAATGCCAAAGCCACTGTGTCTGGGAAAACTCCCATTTTTGCCAATAGCCAAGAGTCGGGGGCCACCCCCCCCCCCCCCCCGCCCACCTCCCACACCCAGGGCCCTCAGCTCCTGCCCTCACAGCCCACAGCGGCACTTGCTGAGGAGCTACTGCCCAGCTTCTGTAAGGTCAAGTGCAGCATTCAATTCGGAAACGCTGCTTCAATCTCCTTGGAGAAAAGAAAGCAGAAGTTTAGAAGGTCATGTGGGAGGGAGAGTCCTGGCTTCGGCTGGGAGCCAGCAGCAGTGAGCTGCTTGATTGACAGTGATGGGGGAAGGCAGGCATCATCATCCCTGCCATCCAGACCAGGTGCCTGCCCTGTGTGCTCCCACCACATACAGGCCTTCCCTCATCGGAGCACTTACCCTGCTGTGTGACTGCCCGTTTCCTGGTCTAACTCCTCCACAAAAGTGAAAAGCTCCGTGAGGCTAGGGACCTGGTCTTCTTCCTCACTGCTATGGCTCGAGTGCCAAGCACAGCCCCTGGGACAATGTAGGCACTCAATAAAAACTGGAATGAATAATAATAGGAAACCCTGGCACTTACAATGGGCCAGGCCCTATTATAAAGGTTTTATGGGTATTATCTCATTAATACTCAGTTACTTACTAATATCCCCATTTTACAGATGAGCAAACTGAGGCACAGGGAGTTGGGAAACTTGCTCAAGGTCACCCAGCTGATAGGTAGGTGGAGGAGCTGGGATTATGGACACAGACAGGGTTCCAGAAGCTTCTGAGCCATTCTTCTCCACTGCCTCCAGATAAATAAATGAACTCATTAATGATGAATGTAGCAAGGACTCTAGGGTTCAGAGGCCCCAGGGAGATGTCTGTCCAGCAGGAAACCTACCACCATTCCTAGGAAGCCCATTTTTCCCAAGGGATTAGGAAAGTGAATGGAGGAAAACAAAGGGCAAGGGATCCTCAGAGGGAGGGCAGAACAACTGATAGGTCACTTGATATATGCTCCTAAGTGGATGTAACAGCCGGATCCTCTTCCTGTTTCGGTTTCAACGGGTGAGAGAGAATTGAGATACCAAAGTGCCACGTGGAAGTGACAAAGGAAATGGTCAAGAATCTGTTCTACCTCTCATGGTCCCTCAGCCAGATCAAGGTCATAAAAAAGGTCAGAGAGTGGAGAGAAAAGAATCTGTGAGGAGATATTGAGAGAGATTGTGGCAAATGACTCCCTGCAGCTGGGACTCGTAGGCCTGAGAAAGCAAAGCAGCTGCTGAGGGGGCCACTGGGATCAACTTGAACCCCAAGGAGTCTGAATGTCCCCAAATGCCTGTAGGTGAAGCATGTATGGCAGATGTGGGCAACTTTCTTGAGAAGGAAACTGGAGCCAAGTGAGCCTAGAACTCGGGTCTTCTGACCTCTGCCCCAGCCCTGTCCCCTCATTGCTGTACCTCAACCTGCTCATGGACCAGGGAGAGAAGTGGAGGGTTTCCATGGCTGCAGCCTGTACCTGCCCTGCTTATTCTCTCCCTTGGCTGCTGGGATTCAAGCAGGGCAAAAGAATCGCTCGAGACTGTTTTGGCCGTGACTGCACAGAGATCGGCGAGTGAGTGCTGGAGTTTACAAGCTACAGTAAGCTCAGCCGGCGACAACAGGTACCTCTGCAAGGAGCTGGGGAGGAGGCCCACTGCACACCCCATCTGCCCCCAAGAAAAGACAACCACATGCCTGGAGGAGGCTGAGCCTGCAGGCCAAGGGGCACGTGGGCAGGCTGGAGGTGATTTCCTGATTTGCAAATGTCTGGCTGATAAGATGGGGAGAAACTACTCCCTCAGAACTGCAGGGTGAGGAGTGGAAAGAGTAGGGGTACGGGGGGGGGGCAGTCAGGCCCGCGGTACCTTACCTCGCTCCATCTTAATTTTCTCATCTACAGTGTGGGGGGCTGTTGTGAGGATGAACTTAGCTGCAACAATAGGTGTCGGCTACACCTAGGGGCCGGGCCCAGCCCCTGGAGGCTCTAGGCAAAGGGTAGCTCCCCTTTCCTTCCTTCCAGTCTCGAGGACTGTGTGGTTTATAGAAGGAGTTGGGGAGGGAAATTGAAGTGCTGCCCCTCAATAGCTGGGTGGACTTGGGCAAGTCACTCAACCTCTCTGAACCTCTGTTTCCTTGTCTCCTTATCAGTAAAAGGATAATACCTAACACGGGTTTATTGTGAACACTAAGAGGGGAAACACTTAGCACAACAGCTGCCACATATTAGTAATTATTGTAATGGCCATTACTCCAGATTCTCCTCCTGGATGAAGTGCCAGTGGATCCCCCCAATGATGACAGAAATTCCACCCAGGATGGGCTCCGACTGCTTCCACGGGGTGGCACTGGAAGCCAAATCGTGCACCTTTGTCGCCTCAAACACCAAGGTGGAGAGGGGTCTGGTGGGACCCCTGACGCAGGGAGGTGCCATTCCAGCACCCCTACCCCTTCCTAGAGCTCTCCAGGGCAAGGGAGGTCGCGTGTCGGCAACAGCCCCACTGGGGCCGGGATGGTGCTACCGTGGGTCAGAGGCACCATTCCCAGGAGGCTTCCGGTCTCTTGGAAGGAGCTCTCAGAGCCTCCCCGAGCCAACAAGACTCTGCTTTGTCAGCTTCAACGACTAGAATTCTGGAAATCCCATTTCTTTAGGCAGGGGACTGGGTGCTTCACTCAGAGTCCCTGAGAACGAGCACCCCACCCCAAAACAGCTGTCCCTCAAGACAGGTCCTCTAATTTAGCAAATGCCGGAGCCAAGTGCATAAGAAGCAACAAGGGAAGGGAAATTACAGACTGGTTAGAAGCAGGCGTCTCGAGTCACATAGAACCATGATTCAGGCCCAATTTCCTCACCTGCAAAATGAAGATAACAGTACCCAACTCCTAGAGAATCTCTTAGGATGCAGAGAAATGAGAAAGTGTGTGGTGTGGTGCTGGCACTTAATCGCGGCGACGGTGATGATAAGGTTGCTGCTGTAACTTGGCACTTGCCCTAAGGTTCTCTGCGCCAGACTTGCCCTTATGCCCACATCTTACACACACTCACACAGCCTGGCATCCCAGAGCTAGCCTTGTAACACAGCTCAGCAGCAAGGGTCATGAAAAAGCAAAACCAAACCAAAGCTTGCTTTCTGTTGAGGGTTTCAAATACATTTTCAAATATATATAAACACTCATTCCCTCAGAAACCAATTTCCTTCCCCAACTCCTTCTATAAACCTGTTCCTGGTGGGCACACTCATGACGGGGAGCTCAGTGCTTCTATGCAAAACCCATTTTATTGCTGAGCAGCTGCAGCTTTTAGTAAGTCGTTGCCTGTGTCCAGTTTGGAGCTGAGTTCTCCTCCCTAGAAACATCCATTCATTGGCTTTGGCCCCCTGGAGCCACACGGAACAAGCCTGTCTCTTCTCCCTGGGTTAATTCTTTCAAGACATCTCTGGGAGCTCTGAGGCCTGGGCTGTGTGGGCTGCTTTCCTGGCTGTCTGGTCAACCACAGATTCTTGAGGGACATTGTGCTTCACGCAGTCACTCATGAAATACCAGCCTGGCGTGCATCCTCTTGGCCATGAAATTCGAGTCTAGTATACTGATTTGGGTTGTCTTCAGCCTGCCCAGGCTTCCCCAGAATGAGTAGGGAGATCCTGATCAGCTGAGAATCAGAACTGCTGTGGTCTGAATCCCAGCTCCACCTGTCCTAGCTGTGTGACCTTGAACAAGCTCCTTCACCCTCTCTGAGCCTCAATGGCCTCATCTGTCAAATGGGGATAAAGCTCCTTAGCTGGCAAGTGGTTGCGACCATGAAATGAGATCAAGCAGGTGAAGAGCCCCGGATAGCATCAAAGTTCAATAAGGGACTGTTCTTTTTTTCTGAGAGGGAGAGATGCAGAATTCTTGGAGGAGCAGTTCAAGAGAATCAGCACTCCCTGGAGATACAGGGAGGGGTCTGAGTTCTGAGGTGAACTCACCCAGCACCAGGCAGATGGCAAGATGATCTTGTGGCACACAGCTGGAGCCCACCACTGCAGACTGTGAGCCATGTGCCAGCCCGGCCTGTCCCTGCAAAGGGGCCTTGGGGTTGACACAGCGAGTGCCAAGCCAGATGGGGCAGCAGCCAACTTTCTAGTTGACCCAGAAGTCTGTCTTTCTCAGACAAAAACTAAAAAATGTGGCCCCAGTCACAGTGGTTTTTGAGCACTATGTGCTCTCCAGACTCGGGCAGGAGGACTGCAGGGATCTGCGCTGGGAACTTGGATAAGCCCCTGGGGTCAGGAAGACATGGCTCAGGCTGAGTCCTGGAAGGTCAGCAGGACATATGCCATGCCTGTCACTCAGAACAACAGGGAGAAGGGAGGGACCGAAGGCCACCACCCCGAGGAAGAGGGCTTGTAGAATTTTTTTGGAAGCAAAAGGATTTGTTTGTGCCATGTAACTGAGACTTCAAGGCAGTCATTTTCCATGTCAGAAAGAGCAACATTCTGCAGGGACCTTCTCAACTGCCCAGTCTGGGGCCTCAAAGCCAAAAGTGATTAAGAGTATGGAGGGAGCCAAGTTCCTTCCTCCCAGCTGCTGGCTTTATTATTCCCCTCCTGAGCTGATTCTGCAAGATCACCTTGCTGGGCCGGACAAAGCTCTTCCTAAGGGACACAGCCCTATTTTTATCAGAGAAGAAATAGAGGCTCAGAGAAGTAAAGTCACTAGGGCCGAGGATGTTCTAGAACCCTGAAGTCTTCTCTGTCTTGCCAACCGTGCCCCAAACCAACCCCAGCAGCTTTCTCTTGGCCTCCGTTCCTTACACAGTAGCTTGCTTGTCATGCCTACTGAAAGAAACATCCCCTGCCCCAGCCCCAGCCGTGGAGCTAGGTATCTGGCAACCTGCCAACACAAACAACATTCCCCAATGTCTTGTCCCTTCTCTATACAATGCCCAGCTGCACTTTAATGTGTTTTAACTGTACATTGCCCTGCTCTTTGTTATTTCTTGCTCAGCATGCTGGAATGCTTGACATTCCAGGGTCTGCACACTCATGGTGCTGAGCACAGAGGAGGGGGATGGTGGGGAGGCCCCTACCTGGGATGCGAGCAGAGGTGGGCGAGGGCTGAGCCCTGTGTGGGGGTGGGGTGGGGGGTGGCAGTTGGTGTTTGGCACCCAGATGTCCATGTGCATCATCTTGACACAAGTCACAGAGTTCTGCTCCAAAGCCCACCAGCACTGGGCTCCAGGCTGTGCCTGAACAGAGCTGGTAGCTCCAAAGCGGGTGGGGGGAGCAGAGCTGGGTCCTCAGGCATCAGGTGGGCTGAGATCACGAGACCAGCATGCAGCAGAGACCAGGAAAGGGGCAGATGGGCAGGTAGGCAGCCCCTGCAGTGCAGGCTCTGGCCTTCTGGTCCATTCTTCACCCCCCCCAGTGAGGGCTGTGTACTCCCCACCCCCGCCTCCAACCCAAAACTGATCCCAAGGTCTGGGGCCCTAGGGGGCAGGCCCAGGACCCATCCTTGATGGCAGCCATCCCTGGCTGTGCGCCTTACAGCCTGCATCCCTGCTCCTTAATGAGTCCCCACGTCCCCGGCAGGAGGAGTTCCCATGTGCTTCCATCCTCTGCTTAAATGCTGTAGGCAGTGGCTGTGACATTTAAATGAAGAATCAGGGTCACTTCACAGGGCTTAGCCACTAACGTCCCTTTTCAAGTTGGCCTAGTGAGTTGGAAGGGAGATACTGACCTCAGAGACCCTGTAAAACCCCAAGTGCTGTCCCCCCATCCACAGGGCTGCATCTCAATGGCTCGGCATCATACTTGGTGGCCAAACCTTGGACACCTCAGCAGCTGACACTCACCCAGAGGAAGATTTTGAGAGGGCGTGGGCCTCAGCTGTGAGGAAGGCAGGACATGATGCCAGCAGTGAAGCAGTGTTCTGGGGAGGTAGGGAATTGGAGACCCTTCCCAGAACCCTGGCTCTCAGCTGCACCTCTCTGCTCTCTTCCTCTGCCACCCACAGCCCATTGGCAGTTGAACCTTCTTTTCCCTCCATTATCTTTCAGAGTCCAGGGGAAATGCTGTGACAGCTTCTGGGCCCCGGGACAAGGAGGAGAAACTTTGTAAGGCTCTGGAATTGCCACTTGGATGAAACCTGGCTGCTCCATCCTGGCAGAGCAGCTCTCTCCCAGGCCAGCCCTGCTGGGTCAGGCAGGCCTGAGCAGGTCAGCACCTCGGTCAGCACCAGATACCAGCTGCTGCCTGGAGGGCTGATCAGGATGGGGGACTCCACCCATCTGCCTGAAGGAGCCAGGTCCTGGGAAGCAGGACCTGCCCAAAGGCCTTGGGAGCCCTGACTCACCTAGCCCTTCTGACATGGCTCCTTCCCACAGAAGTGGCAGGGCTGGCCAGGGCCCAGCAGGAGACATGCTGTGCTCCAGGAAACGCTGCTCTCTCTCGGACTCACTTATATATTCAGTTTCTTTGAGTTGTTAAGCTCGTCCCCATCTCTTTGACTGCCCTACCTTAATCATTCTTCAGGTCTCATCCTGAACAGTCACTTCCTCTCATATGCTTTTCCTGATCCACCAGCTGGGGTGAGGGTCCCTTCCCCCATGGTATACAGATGTGCAGGTTGTGCACTGCACAAAAGTACCACACCTAAGAGAATCACTGGCATTCTAGATGTGTTTATTTATGAAGATTGTTCTGAACAACTGGCTGGGGCACCTTTTTCTCATTTGCACAAGGTGTTCAGGGCCAAACAGTGACCTTTGCTGCCCTTGTCTGTGTTCCCACAGCACTCAACACCTATCCAGTCACTGCACGATCATTCTTTATTTCTATGGCATCCCCTAGATTTCAGCTTGCCGGGGGGCAGGGGTTGTTTCTATCTTATTCTCCACTGTCTGTCAGGGCCTGCACACTATGTGCACTTCAAACGGATGTAAAATTTGTTGACTGAATGGGATATGGTGTGTTGAAGTCTCAAGGGTCAACCTGGCAGGTAGGTGGAAGGAAAACAAGGGAGATGAAAAGTTGCAGAAACAACTTTTCTGGTGTGGGCAGTGGGTCCATTTCCTTTTCCCTACCTCAAGGGCTACTTTCTAATCATTATAATGTTGATAATAGTACTAGCTACTATTTGTTGACTAATGAGCATGCCGGGCACATGCCTCATGCTAATCCCCACAGCAGCCCTGCGAGGCTGGCACTGTAACTGTCTCCATTTCACAGATGTGGAGACTAAGGTAGAGAGAGGTCAGGTATCAGAGCTGGGACTGGTACCTGGTAGGTTTTTTTTTTTTTTAAGGGTTTATTTATTTATTTATTTATTTTTAAAGATTTTATTTATTTATTCATTTATCCCCCCCTTGCTGCTTGTGCTCGCTGGGTCAGCTAACCACGCCGTGCGGGCGGGCTTGCCTTCACCAGGAGGCCCCGGGAACTGAACCCGGGGCCTCCCATATGGTAAACGGGAGCCCTACTGATTGAGCCACAGCCGCTTCCCCCTGGTAGGTTTTTGATGCTACAAGCCTGGGAGCTCAATACTATCCTTTGCTACTTCACCAAAAATTTTATCACCCTGTGAAATCAGCTCCACTTAGTTTTAGTTTGGAAAAGATGGTCACTGCTCCCCAGCTGAGACTGAGGCTGGGATCGGCCTTGCCCTTCCTGCTTTTGGGCTCCAGTCCAGGCTCCCCACAAAGCCATCTCCAGGCATCCTTTTTGACTCACCAAGTTGGCTGCTGACAAGGAGAAGAAATACACACCAGGCCCAGGCCCAGAAAAGGGGCCTGGAGGGAACAAAGGCTAGGCGGGCAGAGACAGACTCAGGCACGGAGCATCTCAGCATCCTCCTCCCACTGTCAGATCAATGCCCGAGGAGCAGAATAAATGGGCATTTTGCTCGCCCCTGAATCCTCAGTGCTTGGCACACAAAAGGCATTCAGTGAGTATTTGATGAATGGATGGGCGGATGGATGGATGGGTGGATGGATGGATGGGTGGATGGATACATGTTAGGTCCTTCTCACTGTCCAGAAGAGGGCATCCTGGATTTCCCAAACCCCAAGGCTTTGAACAAGCACTGAGCCCTGATTGAAAGATGGGGCAGCAGGAAGCAGGAGGTGTGAGGGGCAGCCTATGATGGGGAGAGCCTGAGGGAGACACTGAGTCCTCAAATCAACACTTCTGGGCCCCTGGGGCCTAGGCAGGGGTGCATTGGGTGGAGGGGTGAGAGGTGGGAGGGAGCTCGGCAGGGGATAGGGTGCCTGAAATCTGAGCAAGGACAACTGACAAGGGAAGGGAGTCCCTCACAGGCAATCAGACAGAGCAGGTAATCCAGGCTGCCCCTGGCAGAGGGGCCGAGCTATCTGAGCTGTCAGGGGCCTTGGCTACCAGCACCAAACACCCTCAGGTTGGCTCTAGAGAGCGTTTGCAGTTTACCAGCCTGTTCTACCTGCCTGGCCTCTGAGATCCTGGCCAAGGGGGTGAGCAAGCCAGGTCCCAGGGAGAGCCTCCCCCACCACCTTCAACCTCTCGGCACCCAGCACTCACCTGGTCTGGGTGGGCACGGGGCACACGAGGTCACCCCCCAGAAGGCCCCCACGCTGCCGCAGCAGTCCTCCTGGGCAGTCAGCTCCAGCAGGGGGTTGGCACACTGGAAAAAGGTCACAGACACCCATGACCCTCCCCTCCCTCCTGCTGTGCACGGAGGTCCCAGGAAAGCCTGGGACACAGAACTCACCCCAGGAGGGAGAAGGGAAACAGCAGGTGCCCTGAGGGGAAGCAGAGAAATCTCAGGTTCACTCTGCCAGACCCCAAGACCCTGCCAACTTGGAGGACCACACCCCAGACACGGGACCTGCTCTGTGCAGCTCTGCACATCGCCAGCTTCCATGTCCCCAGCCCATGGACGGGCTTTCCTTAGCCAAACTCTGGGGAACTCCAGTGTCACCTACTGCAGGCCCATCCTGTAAGGTGGGGCCCAGCTCAGGGACAGCACGAGCTGAGAGGGCAGGGAGGCTCTGGGACTCAGGGCCTTTACCCCTTGGCTGCCTTCCGTCTCCTCCCATTCCCTAAGCTCAGGAGGGTTTTCTGGAGATACCGAACCAAAACCCCAAGAAAAACCATCCTGGGGCTGGTCTAGCCTGCTCTTAAGTGGACTCAGAAAAGCTTACCTGACCTCCCAACACTGACTCTGGACGCCTCCAGGGCAGGGAGGGAGTACTTCTCTTGGTATCCCCAGAGCTTTGGGGTTTAACCTGCCTTTGCTGATTCCACATCTCTGTGACCCCAACCTCAACTGGATCCCAGACTCCTTCTCCCCAGATCCTAACAGCTCCACAGTCCATGTGCCAGGGGACAGGGGGGTCCTAGGCTCAGCTCTCAGAGAGCTACTTTTGCCTAAGGACTCTGGTGACTGCTCTCCTGGAGGGGAGCCCTCCTGGGTCTGCTTCTGCGTGCCTGGTGCTGACAGGCCCTGAGTGGACCGGTGGGAGACTCAGCCTCTCCATGCTCAGGCAATGCTATGCCCTGGATTTTCCCATATGGGAAGCGGGGGACTCTGCAGACACCCTCATTCTGGAAGAACGAATGTGGAGGAGAGGGAGGAGGAGGGGGAGGGTAGGGAGTGATCTCTGTTCTGGAAGCCTCCAGGGCTGAGGCAGGAGCTATGTTCTTACCTGCCCATTCACCGCACTCAGGTAGCACCGGCCCAGCAGGCCCTGAGGCCTGGGTGCCACCAGGGACGGTGGCCGAGGGGATCCTGCAGACTGAGCGGGAATGCTGTTGCTGTCCCAGGGCCTGTGGCCGGGGCTGGCAGGGAGCTGGGGCGAGGGCTGGGTCTCCACGCTGTTCTCCCGGGCTCCCTCACCCCGCACCCGTGCCACCTGGTGAATCTGCACGGAGGCCTCGGGCGGGTGGCGGATGTGCACCTTCACCAAGGAGGGGTTCACAGAGGCTGGGCAGAGGGGCTGGGGTCAGAGTTGGGGAAACAGGGCCCCACCCTCACCTTCCCACCTGTGAAGAGGGCCCGGCAGCCCTGGTCGGGACTGGGGCACCGGCTCCTCATCTCCCCCAACCTCTTCTTCCGTTCCTTTGCTACCTACTCAGACCGTGGAAGGATTTCCCAGCAAGGACAGGGTGAAACACAGACCTCCACTCCACACTGCATTCTCAAGCCCCCAACACCCTTCCTGATTTCCTCTTCCCCTGCAACCCAGGGCAGACCCTGAGCTCAGGGCAAATGGACCCCCTTCATGGCCCCCCTCCATGCCTTGCTCATGCAGTCCCTCTGCCAGAGGACCCCCCATCCTGGTGCCCCCCCAATCCCCCCATCTCCCAGGTTATTGTGGGGTCGAGGAAAGGCATGAAAGGGCTTTACCAAATGCTTAGCTAAATGCCACCCATCATTCAAGGCCTAACTGAAGTCCGTTTCCTCCAGGCAGCTTCCCCTGAGCACTCTGGGCTCAGGCATTCTCCATGCCCTGACCACCTAGAGGATTTTGTATTTTTTGTACCCTTTCCTTGGCATCTCACAATGGAAGGCAGGTTTGGAGATGGCTTCCCTGCCCCCTCCAGCGGGACGCAGCATCTGCCCTCTCCCAGCGTCCCTCCCGGCCCGGCATTGTCCCCCCTGGGCCAGCACTCACCGAGCTGGTTGGAGAGAGGCAACATGAAGGTGGACTGCTTCAGGGGGGCTTCCAGCAGGGCCCCATGGTGGGGGCCACTCTCTGAAGACTTCCTGGCCAGCTGCGGGGCCGGCAGGTGGCAGAACTTGCCGGTGGCGTTGGCGGGACACCAGCACTCATCCCTGCCGATGCAGCGGCCTCCGTTCAGGCAGGGGATCTGGCAGAAATCTGCAACATCAACCTCAAGGTGACTGGCGGTGGAAGAACACAGCAGCGCCCACCATGTGGCTGGCAGGTGAGAACAGAGAAGCAGAAGGAGCAGGACTCCAAATCTGGAGGCGTGGGAAGCCCAGCACCCCTGAAATGCAGGGACTTTTGCAAAGGCCAGGAGTAAAGAAGGGAAGAGAATAACCAGCCCTTGCCTTTCTAGAAAGCCCTTTTGCAACTTTCCTCCACCCACAATACGCTGGGAGACAGGGGCACGATAGCAATGTCATTAACTCCCCCATTTCCTTGCTGAGGAAATTTGGGCTCAGAGAGGTTACATGACTTGCTCAGGGTTACAAAAGAGCCATGGCAGAGCTGGGTGGGGGCTCAGGACCCTGGGTGATTCGGGACAAGTCAGGGGGGCCCAGGATGAGAGCAGTGGGCTTCCTTTCTACAGAAGAGCTGGGCTCCAGCCCAAGGCGGACCTGTCCCTCCAGCTATGGCCCCCAGGGCCAGCCCACAGCCATCCGAGGGGGAGAGGGACTCACAGATGCGGAAGCCCGACTTGGGGTCATGCCCGTGGCCGCCCTGGCTGTACAGGGTGGTTGTGTCGCCGCGCTGACAGCTGTTGGCACAGTGCCCACGGGCACAGGTCTGCTTGCAGATGGTGGGAGTGAAGACGATCTTGATCTTCTTGATTTTCTCCGTGAGGTTCAGCCCTGCAGAGAGAGGGCTTGGGTCCAGGGGGCAGGGCTGAGAGGCGCAGCTGCGACCTCCAGAGCCTGGTTAGAAAGGCCGCGACACAGAGGCGAATGCATTCCAAGGGCATCTGCTCGGTACCCACTGCATGCAAGGCCCCATGGAGGGGGGGCAGGGTAATACCTCTGAGAAGCTCACAGTCCGACATTTACTGAGGACAGCCTATGTGCCAGCCACTATGCTCACGCTTCACGCACATTAATTCTTGACCCCTCTGAGTGGGTACTATTTTAAGTTGAACCACTAGACATTGCCATTTTTGTAGGTCAAACCTGGTTGAAAATCAGCAATATTTACATGCTCAACCTAATATTTCCATTTTGCAGTTAAGGAAGCTGAGGCTCAGAGAAGCTTAGTGGCTTGCCCTGAGTCCCACAGCCAGCAAGCGCTACAGCTGGGGCAGGGAATGGAATGTAGTTCAGGCTTGCCAGAGTGGAAAGTTTTCTAAGAGACGGTGAGAATGATAGAGTCTCAAAGAATTATTAGAGTTGGCTTCGGGGGACCCTGACTGCCAGAACAAAGATCAGGCACTTGCTTTGATTGGTAGTGGGGAAGCTATTGAAAAAATTCAGCAAGAGATCAAAGGGAAGCGTAGGAGGATTCACTCCCATCCGGGCTGTGATGGGGAAGGTGGGTCAGGAGCAGGGTGGAGGCAGTGGAGATGCAGAGGCCGGTGCTCATTCAGTATGGGGAGTGGGCAGGGATGCCAGCGGCCGAGGCTTGAAGAAGAAATGGGAGATGCGGAAGTCGAGAAAGTACGCGTAGACCACGTGCTCAAGAGGCTTGGCTGTGAAAGGGGGAGAAAGAGGGGAAGCCACAAGGAAGTGGAGAAGTAACTTTCTGGGTCTGTCATTGTGTGTGTATGTGCATGTGTTTTAATGGGAGAGCGGTAAGCAAGCATTATATGCTGATGGAAAGAGACAGGTCAAAGATACAGAAGGGAGAGCACAAGTGATGGCCAAGAGTTCCCGAGGACACAAGAAGGCTAGATGGATGTGCTCCAGGCAAGAGAGGGGCCTCGCTTTCTAGACGGCAAGGAAGGAGGGCAGCCAGGCCAGGTTTAAGGAAGATGATGGCATAGATGGGGCCCGAGCAGACGGGCAGGAATTTGAGAGCTCTCTGGGTGGTGAAGCTGGAGGCAGTGGGATGGGGACTTGGGGAAGTGGGGGAAGCTTCTCTAAGGAATGGGAGCAAGAAACTTGTCCAGGCACATGGAGGGATTGTTGGGCAACAACAAATCTCCCGCAGCATGCATCCACACGGCTGCTTGGTTTCCTCCTGTAGGAAGCAGAGGCCCAGCTGTAGGTGCTAAGAAAGCAGATGCTTGGGTTGATCCAGGAGAGTTGGGGTTTGCAGGAAGGATGAGATGGGAAGACCAGGGCCAGGGAATTGAGGTTCACATTTGGATAAGAAGGAAGCAGAGGCAGGAAGGAGAAAATGGAGCAGTCAAGTTCTAACAGCTCAGCAGGGGCAAAGTCCAAGTCAGCTTGATTTTGGATCCCCTGAGCCTGGCACAAAGCTGACGCTCAACACCTGTTTGTTGATTGAGTAAAAGAATGAGGGTCAAGGTGACAGCTCAGCCCTCTGTGAGACTGAAGGGGGAAGCACAGGTGGGGAGAAGAAGGGCCAGAGGCCTCTAGGACCCTGACACAGGGCATCCTTACCCCAGGGGGAAGAGAGGGGGTCCAGATATGCTGCCTGCTGGGGGCCATCTCTCTGCTCAGGGCCTGGGCCCCCAGGCAGGGCATTGGAGGTCAGCTGGCCACTGGCAGTGGCGGCCGGGTAACGGCGGACGGTTCGGGATGGCCCCACATGCTGCTGGGGAGGGAGGGTCTGGCTGAGCCCACTCAGGGTCCTGTGGAGACAAGCGGGTACTGGGGTTTGCATCCGGGAGCAGCCTCTCTGCACCAGCCGTATCGGGCCCCACCCCCTCCTTGCCTTTCCACAGGAACAGGGCCCTCTGCTCTGGCCACCTGACTTCTGGGCCTAGAGGTGTCCGCAGGCAGGGAACTGATCTACAGCCAGCCAGCAGGCTGTGTGGGAGTGCTGGCCACTTTGTGGAACAGCCAGGCTTTTGCTGGGTCGTTCTGGGCAAGTCACTTAGCCTCTCTGGGCCTCAACTGTAAAAATGTAGGTGCTAGCCTGTTCCCATTCAGCTCTGACTTTCTAAGAGTCCTTGAGAGCCCATTTATGGACCAGCCAATGCCTTGAAACCAAGTCTTCTGCCCCCTTCAATGAGATGATAAACTTCCTGTGGGCAAAAACCCACACCCTGCCACTTCTTTTTTTTTTTTTTTTTTTTTTTTTAAAGATTTTATTTATTTATTCATTTATCCCCCCCTTGCTGCTTGTGCTCGCTGGGTCAGCTAACCACGCCGTGACTGGGGATCGAACCCCAGTCTCTCCATATGGTAGACGGACGCTGAACCTCCTGAGCCACATCCGTTTCCCCCTGCCACTTCTTAATAGAACCCTTAATACAATGACCTCTGCAGTCGGTTCCCAACAAAGACACGACCACAGGCTGGTTCAGGGGTGGAGCCTAGATTCTCTCTCTCATTTATTTGTATTGTAAAAATAATATGACAATAATAATAATAATAATAATAATATGACAACAGTATTCAAGGAGGAAAAAAAAAACCTAATTTATCATCCTCCCACCCCAACACAGCAAATATTTTGGCACATTTCCTTTCAACCTTTCTCACATACCATTCATGTTTTTATATTGTCATCAATTCCACTTACAATTTAAATTCCTATTTTCACTTAACATTAGGTCATAATTTATACAATTCCACATTTTTCATATTTATCATGTTAATTGCTGCATGATAGTCTACACAAAGATGAATTACAACTTATTCAGACATTCTCCTGTGACATGTTTAGATTGCTTCCAGTTTTTACCATGAACATCCTTTTCCACATGGGGTTTTTCTTCTCTGTATTTCCTTATTGTCCTTATTGTAGGGAAATTCATTATATTATTCTATTTTTTTCTGTATGTTTGGAAGTTTTCTAATAAAATATTTTTAACAGATTATTATTTTAGGATTAATTTCTTGGAATAGAATGACTTTCAAAAATGACAAACCTTTATGACTCTAGGTACACACTGGTATATGGCACCAGAGTGTATAAATGTAGCAGTTACACTACAACGCCACCAACATGGAGTATTATATTTTTTTAATACTTTGCTAATTGAATAAGAATGAAACGGTACTTCATTGTTGCCTTCATGTCCCTTTCTTTGATTATTTCTGAGATTGAATGTATCTTTATGTATTTACCACCTGTGAAAACTTTCTGCTCTTATCCTTTGCCCTCTTAACCAGTAAAGTTGTTTGTCTCATAAATTTGAACATGTGCTCCATGTGTTTATTATTAGGCAGGCTATTCTACAAGACAGCCTCTTGTAAATACACTGTCCCTGCCACAATGTGTATGGGCCACTGTATAAATCACAGCGTTGGCAGCTGTGGTGGGCATGAGCACACTGTGGAAACTGAGGCTGAGAAAGGTGAAGCACTTGTCTGAGGCTGGACAACAGGTAACTCCAGCCCAGGGCAGCCTGTGCTCCGTGCCACTCGGTGCACCAGCCCAGGCCTCTGCTCCTTCTCTCCGTGGATCACCTCCCTAACCTCACTGAATGCCTTGCCCAGGTGGGAGAAGTCCTGAGAATCTCTCTCTGCTCCCCCATTCCCGATCTGTTGGCCCTGCCCAGGCCATGAGCAAGCTCCTTCTTGTCCTTTCCTGGCAGAAGAACAAGGAGGGCTGTCAGATCCCTCCCGTCCTTCCCCAGCCCCCTTGGCCCAGGGGTTGGTTCCCATAGACTTTGATGCTGCTCTTCCTTCCAGTTCTATCAGCAACAAATCCCTATCCTGACATGCCCCAACCACACCTCATCCTGCTTCCCAAGTGCGAGGACTGGAGAGGAAGAGAAGTCCTGGCAGCAACCCAACAGGCTCTGGGAGCCCAAACCTCAGGCAGCTGCTCCCCATTCCCAGGAGAAGGTCATCAAAAGTAGAAACAGGGGAGCAGACATAGCTCAGTGGTTGAGCACCTGCTTCTCGCATACAAGGTCCCAGGTTCAATCCCCAGTACCTCCTTTAAAAAAAAAAGCAGAAACATAGTCTTTCCAATGGCTCCCACGAGAGTGCCCAGGAAAGGTGGGCAAGCAGGTAGGTGGGCAGAGGTCTCCTCCTGTGGGTACCAGGCTGGTGGCATGACTCACGTTAGTGCCAGCATCACAAAGTACCCTAGAAAGAGGAATGGAACAGCCTGTGCTCTGCCCAGTACCCCTTGGCACATTTTCTAATTTGACCCTGACAAAGAGCTCTTCGGTCTGGCCAGGATGAACACTCAAAGGGTTCTTTCTCGGTGGCTTGTTGTCATTTTTGTTGTTCCAGATGCTTGTTTCTCTTATTGACATCTTTGTTTATTAAACTTGGCAGAAAATACTAAGTTAGTATTTTCATTTTGAATGAAGCACCTTAGTATGCACCCTGACTTAAAATACAATCTAAATATAAAACACTTTGCTACTCCATACCATTCTGAACCTTATAACTGAATGCTGCACTGAATGCTACAGCATTTCATAAAGTTAATTCTTAAATATAAGTAAGACTTGCACCCTTAAGCGTGTTTTGCCTGTTCACCTTTAGTTACATCTCTGCCTTCCATCACTGCCTGCTCTCACTGGTGCCCTCAGTCACGCTCTATTAGTAATCCTACTTGATATTTACCAAGCACCATTTGTAATAATTCAAAGTCATGGACAGACACGAGCTCCTTCACCCTCCCGATGTCTTTGTGAGAAAAAAATGGCGCATTGATGTTCCTGATTCTGTAGGTAGCCCTGAAACACACTGTAGTCACAGAGCCAGGTCAATGGCAGAAAAGAAACTCAGTCAAGTTATCATGTCTAATAACGAGGCGACTTTATGCAAAGCTTCAATTACACACTACATCAAGGTTCTACTCAAGAACCCTAACCACCAAACCCTTGTTTCTGTACTTATTTTTGGAGGTGGCAGAGATGCCGGAACTTAAAGCTCCTTCTGCTTCCCAATAACCAAATATACTGTGATCCAAGATGAGGAGGAAACTGTGGAATGAGCCCTGCATTACTCACATAGCATGTAATGCACTGTGATGTCTCGTCCATCCCTGCTTCTGTCTCACCAGAAAGAGGATTGCTTCTGACCTTTTCTCTATCACCCTTGTCTACTCATAGGGTACAGAAGAAGCACACACTCTCTAACCATCCAGAAATCAACCTGTAGCCAATGCCACCAGCCTCTCTTTTCTTAACAAGTTAAAGGAACTAATGTAAAAAGAGTTTAAATTACTTTGAAACTTTAATTACAGATATTTTTCTAATTAACATTTCTGAAAGGAGTTTTGCTTCTCTCCTTTTTCACATAAAGGCTGTCAAGGCGGTTCAGCTGAAACTTGCATCCTTTTTACATGTACATATCTACACCCAAGTCTATGTCATTAAAAGCCACCTATTTCATTACTCCAAAAAGAAAGACTCTACACCCCTTAGCATTCTTTCCTCTTTCTAAAATTTTTGAGATGATGAATGTACAACATTGTGATTATACTAAAAGCCATTGATTATATACTTTGGATAGAATAGCCAGAAACAGCAGCTATGTACAGTGGGGAAAGCATAGAGAGATTGAGAGGTGAGGAATTTTCTTGTTTGTTTTTTATTATTATTATTGAAATAATGAAAATGCTCTAATAATGATTGAAACAAGGAACACACGACTGTGATTATAGCAAATACCACTGACTGTACAGTTTGGATGAATTGTATGGTTTATTAATATGTATCAATAAAATTGATTTGTTTAATTTTTAAAAAGCCACCTAGGGGGCGGATGTGGCTCAAATGGTTGGGCATCCGTCTGCCATATGGAGGGACCCGGGCTCGATCCCCGGGACCTCCCAGTAAAATAAAAAATATATATATAGAAGGCGCATGGGCTGCCAGGCTCTGTGTGCCGGTGAGCCGCCAGGCCCCGGGAGCCATGCAGCAAGATGATGATGTAACAGGAGAGAGACAAGACAAGATGCTCTAAAAGCTCTGAAAACCAGGAACTGAGGTGGCACAGGTGGTGCAGGTGGCAGAACACCTCTCTCCTACATTGGAGGTCTCCAGGATCAAATCCTGGTGAAGACTGGAGGAGGAGGATGAGAAGAGATGGCAGGAAACAGACAGAGAGAATTGCCCAGCGAGTGGACACAAAACAGCAAATGGGGAAGGGGGGGTTGAAATGGATAAAGTAAATAAATAAATCTTAAAAAAAAAAAAAAAAAGCTACCTATTATCTTTGTAATCATTTCTGCTAAGTGAATCACAAGCCTTTAGCCAATGCCTGGTTTCATGTCCAGTCCTGGTCTCAGCTACATTGCGGGGCATCAAGAGAAGGGTCTGACGCCATATTTAGCCCAAAAGAGCAGTGCCCTCTTAAGGACACTAGAGTGGTGGGGACAGGGGTAAGCAAGAACATCAGCAAAAAGGTGACTTTCTTGGACAACAGCCCCCATGGGAAGGCTCTGTCCACTACCAGCCTTGGAGAGGCTGCTGTAATTTCATCCAAGGACAGCAGTTTCCAAGCCAGCGCAGCACAAGAACGGAACTTGCCATCTCTCTGGGATAGTTCCAGGACAGTCCTGGCAAAGTGGGACTTGGGGATTTCATGAGTCAGTAAAATTTTGAAACAAAATACACACACAACTACCAACTAGTACCACCATAATTGCATGAAAGAAAAGCCATTTTAATGTCCCAAAGAAAAACATTTGAATAAGCTCAACTTTATGGAAACCTTAACCACATTGACTTTATTTTCCTCATGTCTTCATGGACCAATGCAAATTCCATCCCATGCAAGGGTTGGGGTTTGGGAGCCACTGGCCACATGATCTATCAAGATCTCCTTCTGCCCAAGAACTCTGGGGTTCTTTCAACCAGTTTGGGGTGAAAAAAACTCCCACCCCAGCTGGCTGGGCTCTTTAGACTCAAGTGAAAACAGCCTGTGGAATGTGTATTCATAATGATGGCACTCGATGAAATTTCCACGGTGCACCTGCAACCTGCTGGACGCACTAAGACTTCTAAACAGTGATGGGGAGATAAATGGGTGAGGGGCTTTGGGCCCTCCACCCCATCTACTTTCACCGGAGCCTGGTGGCTCCACTCTATCTAATTTATAAACTGGGCTTCCAAATATTATTTCATTTAAAAGGGGTTCTGCTGCTAACAGAAAATGTAAAAAAAAAAAAATCACTGCACGGTGCACAGAATAGTTAGAGCTACCATTTATTGAGCACTGAGCCAGGTGCTTTAAATATGTCATCATGTACGTGTTATTTTGTTGAGGCAAGAAAGTAAGTTGCAGAATTATATAGATAGTACGATTCCAGTTTTGGGTTTTAAGGAAAACGTCTCTCTCCCTTTCTCCCGTATGTAAATATTTATACAGACACAGAAAAGGACTGCGAGGCTCTGTAGACAGTGGCTACCCCTTGGGAATGAGTGGCTGTGTGAATATCACTACCATTTGAAACTTTACCACTAACCACACATTGTGGTAGATTGACTCACGTACCCCAACAAAAGACAAGTTCTGAATCTTAATCTGCGTTCCTGTGGGTCTGAACCCATTGGTGGATAGGATCCTTTGAAGAGCTTGTATCAGTTAAGGTGGGGCTCACTTGAGAATAGGATCTTCTAAAATCCTACTTGGATGTGGCCAAACTGAATCAGGGTGGGGCTTAATCCATTTGACTGGAGGCCATAAAAAGAGAAGCCAGAAGTCAGAGGAAGTCACAGGAAGAAGCCAGCAGTCAGCAGAAACCAGAAGAGCAGTTACCAGGAGAGAAATGGACATGTGACCGGAGGCAGGGAAGCAAGCCAAGGAGCCCCAGGCGTTGCTGCAAGCCAGCCCCAGAACTCTACAGACTTCGGGCAGAAAGCCTGGCCTGGCTGACACCCTTGATTTTGGACTTCCAGGCTCTGAAACCGTGAGACAATACATACCTGTCGTTACACCAACTAGTGTGTGGTATTTGTCATAGCAGCCTGGCAAACGAAGACATGCATTATTTTGTAAAAAAAAAAAAACTATCTTTGGGGGGCAGATATGGCTCAAATGTTGGGTGTCCGTCTGCCATATGGAGGGACCTGGGTTCAATCCCCGGGGCCTCCTGGTAAAGTAAAAAAAATATATATAGAAGGCGCATGGGCTGCCAGGCTCTGTGTGCTGGTGAGCCGCCAGGCCCCGGGAGCCATGCAGCAAGATGATGACGTAACAGGAGAGAGACGCAGGGGAGAGTCAAGACGAGATGCTCCGAAAGCTCTGAAAACCAGGAACCGAGGTGACACAGGTGGCAGAACACCTCTCTCCTACATCGGAGGTCTCCAGGATCGAATCCTGGTGAAGACTGGAGGAGGAGGATGAGAAGAGATGGCGGGAAACAGACACAGAGAATTGCCCAGCAAATGGACACAAAACAGCAAATGGGGAAGGGGGGGTTTAAAATAGATAAAGTAAATAAATAAACCTTAAAAAAAAAAAAAAAAGAAAACTATCTTTGTTCTTCACAGCACTGCATTTTATAGATAAGGAAACCAGGGCTCAGAAAAAGCAAAAATGTGTGCAAATAGCTAGACGCCAAGCTGGACTGCGATGGCTGACGGAGATAGAAGAGTTCAGAGGTAAGGAAGACTTGTCTAGGAGAAGGACCCTAGAAAATTTTAATGACATCTGAATTGGGGGTTAAGGGATGAGTAGGGGGAAGCGGCTGTGGCTCAATCAGTGGGGCTCCCGTTTACCATATGGGAGGCCCCGGGTTCGGTTCCCGGGGCCTCCTGGTGAAGGCAGGCCCGCCTGCACGGCGTGGTTGGCTGACCCAGCGAGCACAAGCAGCGGGGGCGGGGATAAATGAATAAATAAATAAAATCTTTAAAAAAAAAAAAAAAAGGGATGAGTAGGATTTTAACAATCCAAAATGAGGAGGAGGACGGTGCACATAGAAAAACTAATCTAAGAAAATGCACGGAGGTGGTAAGCATGAGGCACATTTAAGGAAGCACAGAATGGAGGTGGGGGCAGGGGAGGAAAATAACATCCATTCAGCACCTACCAGGGGGCAGCTTCCTGCTAGGTGTTTTAGATAACATGTAAAAAGACAAAATGGGAACATATTTGCAACTCATATCACAAAGGACCAATCTCCTAACATATAAAGAGCTTCTAGGAATGATAAAAACAGTGACTCAACTAGCCCTAAAAGAAAAATCAGCAAAGGATCTGAACAAACAGATGACAGAAAGAAAAAAAAAAAGAAATCCACGTTTCTTAAATGCACAAAAATAAGTTCAATCCTTCTCATTATAAGAGATGTGCAAGTGAAGACTACTCTGAGAGAGCATTTTTTACCCATCACTATAGCAAAACTCCAAAAGTTTCATGACATTCTTGTTTGGAGAGATGGTGCAGAAATGGGTGCTCTCCTATGTTGTTTGTAGGAATGTAAATGATACAACACTTAACCGAGAGCAGCTTGGCAGTGTCTGTGTAGTCACAACGTAAGCTCAACTTTAACCTGGCAGTTCCACTTCTAAGACTGTCCTGCAGGTAAACTTGCTGTGGTCGCCGTGCTGCTACCCAGCTCAGGTCCCAGCACCACTCAGACCTTGACTTCTGAGACCTGTGCGTGGTCATGGAATTACCTGAGAGATTCTTCCCACTCCACCCCCCACACAGCCAGTGACTGCCTGAAATGGGAATTCCAAAGCCCCGGCCCCATTGCTCAAGGTGACACAACTCTGCAATGGGGTTAAGTTCCACCCGCAGTAGGGCCAAGGTTTGATTTACCCAAGACCACATAATGGCTTGGTCCCGTACACTTCCCCATTTCGTTTCCCCCTTTCCCTTTCAAATCCCTGTCTCAGCCTCCACCTCTAGGGGACCTGACCTAACATACTTGTCAACATCCAAAATGATGCAGAAACTAGATTATTTGTAGCAGCGCTACTTTGCAACAGCAAAATATTTTGTAAAGATTGCAAACAACCTAAACATCCTCCAGTAGGGGACTGGCTAAACGACAAGGATTCATCTGCAAGATAGAGTGATATGCCCCAAAACAGAACGGAGGAGCTCTTTCCACACAGATAGGGAAAGATCACCAAAACATATTGTAAAGTGAAAAAAAAAGGACAGCCCAAATCCAGCCTGCTGCCTGTTTTTATATAGCCTGTGAGCTAAGAATGGTTTTCACATTTTTCAATGGATGGAAAAAAAATCAAAAGAATAATATTTCATGACATAAGAAAATACGAAACTCAACTTGCAGTTTCCATAAGTCAGATTTGAATGGAGCACAGCCACACTCGTTGTCTATGGCTGCTTTCACTCTACAATGCCAGAGCTGAGTAGTAGTAACAGAGACCGAATGACCCACAGAGCCGAAAATATTTACTGACTTGCCTTTTATGGGAAAAGTCTGTCCACTCCTTGTATAGGGCATGTAACCTTTTGTGTAAAAATAAAGACAATAAGGAGCTGTGTTGCATTTACTTGCATATTCATAAAGCCACCCTGGAAGGGCACCCTGGAAATTAACAGTGTTACCTACATGTATGTGGGGGGAGGGGTAGGATGTGGATGGATGGGGAATAAATACAATCTAATGAATGCTTCCTCTGTGCCAGGGCCCTTGCCAATAATGCATGTCACGCACAGTATCTACAACCCTAGCACAGTATCTGCATAACATGTGTTAGATACGTCTTATCCCATTTTACAGTCGAGAACATGAAGGTGTAGGGAAGTGATACACACACACACACACACACACACATATCTTGCTGAAGTGGAGAAACCAAGTTATCAAATCAGGTAACTTCATCCCAAAGTTATCTCGTGAATGTTATTTCTTTATTTATTGCCCTTTTACAGATGATAACATTGAGGCTTTGAGGGATTAAAGAAGATTAAGTTTGGATTTATCTAGTGGAAGGTGAAATCTCAGGGGGAGGCACCTGGGCTTTATCAAATGGGTAAAGGGGAATCCCAGGAGACACTGGAGCAGGGAAATGACATGGTCCATCGAGCAGCCCAAAGACCCTCTCTCCCCCAAAGAAGCTCAGATGGAAGCTGGACAAAAGAACCAATGCTCCAGCGGGGGGTGGGGGTGGGGACTGGAGGAGTCATGGATTAGTCTTGAGACACTTGTCTCCAAGTGGGTCTAGGACGTGATGGGATGGGCATTTTGAAACAATTCTTCTGATGAAAGCTTATCTGGTGGCGGATGCACCAGAGAGGGGAAGGCTAGAGGCCAGCTGGAAGGCTTTGGCTGCATTCTAGGCAAGCGGTGATCAAGGCCCCACCCAAGGATGGGGCCAAGAAGAGGACATGGGTTCAAGAGACATTTAAGAGGTAGAGGCGTAGATAAGACCCAGCTATGGCTTGGACAACTGGGTGGGCGGGCGGGGTTCCAGGAGCCAAGATCTCAACATGAGAGAGCCAAGAAGTAGATGATGGGCTCAGTTTTAGACATGTTGAGTGTTAGGTGCCTATGGGACTTCAAGATGAAAATGCCCTGGAGGCAGATGGTTCTATGAGCCCAGAGCTCAGGAGAGAAATGGGGCAGCAGATACCAGTCAGGAGAGACTTGGGTGTAGAGGTGGTGATCACAGAATTAAGGGGGTGGGTGATATCACCCTGGAAGAGTCTGCAGAACAAACTACACTTCAGAGTTCAACATCTAGATGGAGGCATTCACTCTTCCCGATTTAAAGGGGGAAAATGTGTTAATGAACAGAAAAGTCTCAGTTTTAAGGTTTACTCCACAAATTCTTCTCCAACCTTTGGCGCCTGCTACCACTTGCCTGCCAGCACGTGATAAAACAAATGAACAAGCAGTAAGTGAATATTACTGGAAAAACGTGGCAACAGCCTACCATACTTCATCCCACAGCTTGTTCTTTTCACTAATGCATGCATGTGCCTGCGGCCATGTTTTCACTTTGCACACACAGACGATCGTCATAGTTTCTGCTAATAAAACTGTTCCAGCTCGAATTGTGGAATTAACAATATTGATAGTTTGTGGTATTTCTTATGACTTCCAGGTGCTCTGACACCTAAACACTTTGAGAAATATAGGAATAAGCAGAATAAAGAAGGGCTGAGGATAGGCCCTGAAGAACTCCAACACTTAAGGAGCAGGTGAAGGAAACGGCTATGAAGGCATCTGAGAAGCAGCAGTCAGAGGGGTAGGAGGGAAACAAGGGAAAAAGCTCCAAGGGAGGAGGGCATTTCCAGAACTCTGTCTCTGCTCCTGGCCAAAAGGGGAGAGCCTGCTTCTTTCCGTTCCTGCTGGTTATCTCTTCCTCCAGCAGGCCCAGTTCAGGCACCCTTTAGCGCCTCCCAAGTGGCTCGGTCCCTGCTGAAGATCTGGGTGCTGGCAAAGTATGTGGGGGTGGTGGGTGGGGCAGTGGGCAAAGCCCTTGCACAGCCTCTGCTCCTTCTTTCCTTTTGGCCAGCCAGGCAGGCCTCACGCCCAGGCAGGGTCAAATGGCCCTTGGCTGCTGAACCCTTGGGACAAAGAGAGACTTGTCAGCAACTCCAAATGTCCTGCTGCAGGGGCAGAGGCTGGACTCCTGGCCCCAAGCCTGCCCTGCTTCAGCAGGGGACAAAGGGGCACCAGGGCTGGTGGGGAAGGAGATACTATGCTCTTGGCACAGGGCCAGGAGGCTGCTGATTCTAGGCAATAAATAAGAGCTTGGGGGCTGGTTGAAGGTTTAGCAGGTGAGACCCAGGCTACCCCTGTACCTGGGTTAAGACTGAGTGGCCAACACCCAAGCCCCCAGTTATTAGAGCTGCCAGGTTGGTGGGTTCCCTGGTGTCACTGTGAGGAGGGAGGATCTTTAGCCCTGCCCCGCTTGTCCAAGAAAATAATAATGAACATTTACTGAGCACTAATTCTGTGCTAAGAACTGTTATTAAATACTATATTTGCATTATATCATTTCACCTTTGCAATAACCTTTGGGGTTAGATGCAAAGGCATAGAGAGGTTAGAGAACTTATCTAAGGTCATTCATCTCAAATTGTGCTGTCCATTAGAACTTTTTGTGATGATGCGAATGCTTTATAAAATGTGCTGCCCAATGCACTAGTTACTAGCCACTTGTGGCTTTTGAGCACTTGGAAATGTGGCTAGTGTGAATAAGGGACTGAGTTTTACATGAAATTAAATGTAAATAGGGAAGCGGCTGTGGCTCAATCAGTAGGGCTCCCGTTTACCATATGGGAGGTCCCAGGTTCAGTTCCTGGGGCCTCCTGGTGAGGGCAGGCCTGCCCGCACGGCGTGGTTAGCTGACCCAGCGAGCACAAGCAGCAAGGGGGAGATAAATGAATAAATAAATAAAATCTTTAAAAAAAAAAAAAAAAAAAAGTAAATAATCACACATGGCTAGCGGCTACCATAGTGGACAGCACAGATACAGAAAACGGAGGAGCTGGGATCTGAGCTCAGACAGTCAACCTTGGCCTCTAACTGTGGTTAGAAGCTTCCCCTGCCCACCCACACTGCATTCTTTGTTCCCTTGACGGCTTCCCAGATGATCTCGGCCTGGGGGACTCAGCATCTTCCGAGATCTTGCTATCTTGCCCCCAGTCTGCATGATCTGTCCTATTAGAGGGGCTGTGGTGCAGGAGAGACTGGTTTCCACATGGCAGAGCCAGAGTCACAGGGGAGCAGGTTTCTGCATGGCCTGAGGAAGGATTTCTGAAGATGCTGACGAGCAGCGTGGTGACCCCTGGCCAGGCAGGGGCTCCCTGTCACCGGTATCCGCTAGGCGCCATCCCACATGCCAGGGATGAAGCAGAGGCTTCCTGTTCAGGGTGGTTTCTTTTGTTTTGTTTTGCTTTTGTGCTAGACTCACCACTTCTGAGAGCACAGTGAGCAGGGGCTGGCGCACGCAGCTGCGCTGAGCCTGGCTGGAACCTGGGCCACCTTCCGCCTGGCACACTGCTGAGGCCTTGTCAGCGTCGCCACCCTCACCACCCAGTTCCCACTGGCTCTCCCCAGACATTTCAAGGCCAGTCCTGCTGCTGTCCCAGCTGCTCTCGCTCCCCAGACCCTCACTGGTCAGTCTGAGGCACTCGCCCAGCCCTGCCACACTACCTGTGAGTCATGTCCCCCACCCCCCAGCAGCTCTGAGCTTCTAGCTCTTTCTCTGGCCACACCCAGGTCTGAGAGGACTGAAGACAGACCCCAGGGGATGCCCCTGCCAGGCTGCAGGGGAGGGGATGAGTCCTGGGGAAGTCTGTTCTGCCCAGAACAGCACTCGGCTCTGCTCTCCCAGCCAGCTAGGATGGGAACACAGCGTTCCTGTTTCCTTGTAGGTAATTAAGAGGCAGAGGGAGGCTCCGAGCTTGGGGTGAGGTCTGCGGTGCACCCAGGCCTGCGTGAGGCCTGATCCCCGCCTCAAGAGCAGCCCCTGAAGTGGGTCTTGCCTGAGTCCCTCGAGGGTCCCAAGGCTCCTCTGGGCCTCATCCCCTTTCTCCACGCTCCAGGCCCCTCTTGCTTGGCCGACTGCACACACTTTTCCACTGAGCAGCCTGCCCAGCGTCCAGCTGCCAAGCTCTCGCCCCTCGGGACTCTGCATCGTCTTTGTTCTCTCCAGCTAGGCAAGAGAGCAGGGCAGGAGGGCCAGTGCAGTTACCTCAGGGGGCAGAGGCAGAGGAGAAGACAGCCCTGAGGGCCTGCCAGGGCCCCAGGAAACACCCCTCACTTCTACCTAGCCTGCCTAAGTGTCACGTTGCCAGGGCAATAGCTCTCTCTCCCCCCTGCCAGGAAAAAAGAGTCCTTCACCCCTCCCCAAGAGCTCCTCCACCTCCTTCTGGGCTGGGCAGGACTCCCCAGAGGGGCAGGAATGGGGTCTTCTCTTTACATCCTCCATGGACTTATCACAGGGCTGGACACAAAACTGCTGCCCCCCAAATACGTATCGCATTGAACCCGGAACCTCTCCATGGCAGAGCCCAGCTCTCCCACCTCACTGGAGCTCCCTCCTCAACCTGGGCTGGGCCACACCCCACAGCCAGCCAGGATCCAGCCTTCTGAAGGCTTAGGTTCCCAGCTCCCCCAGGAAGACTTGTCTTCCGCATGGGAAGACTTGCCCCAGGTGGGCACCGTGACAAAGGCTTCTCGCTCAGTCCAGAGGACGAGGTAGGGGGTCGAGAGAGGCCTAGCAGACCTGGTGCCTTCGCGTGAGTTAGAAAAGGGACCCCTGTAGGCAGCCCATTTACAAAAGTTGCCCCCCTTCTTCCCTGGTGTAGCATGGAGCCTGGGCTGCACGAGCATAGCGCAGGCTAGATGCTCGCCCCACACATTCCCTGACAGGCGCCGCGGGGCAGGGTGCAGCATGCACACCCGGGCTCGGTGGCCTCAGGATAAGACCCAAGCGTTTCATAACAATCCAAGAGCGGGAAAGCAGGAGAGCACCCGTGCCAGGTCTCCGGGCCAGGTGAGCTGTCTAGCCAAGATAAGGCAAGCCCCTCCAGAACAGGTGTGGCCCTAGGACTGGATGCTTGGGGAAGGCTGCCCAGAGATTGTGTGATGTGAGCTGGAGGAAGGGGTGGAGCATAGAGAAGCTAAGGCACAAAGAGCCTTGAGCACCAAGGGCCAAACGGAGGAATGTGCTGGCGTGGCATTCGGGGTGAGGAGGCCTGTCTGGTTAAAAGGGAAAGTGGAAGGGGCCCTGGATGATGGAGATTGCAAAGAGCCCCACAGCCTTATTCTCTGCCAGGCACTGTTCTCAGTACTCTGCACATATCATCTCATTTAACCATCACAACCACCCAAGCAGGGATGTATTATTATTATCCTCATTTGACAGAAGCCCAAGTCCAAGGACAGGAAGCCAGCTGAGCTGAGGGGCAGAGGCCAGCCCATGGGGAGATTTTTCCAGCTGTGCCTCCTCCTCTAGGTCTCTTTGTGGTTCTGAAGGGGTGGTAGGAGTAGGTGAGGCAGTGGAGTTTCTGGAACCACAGTGTTCCCCACGCAACCCACCTTGATCACATAACAACTGTACTCCCTGAGCATGGCCTGAGCACCATCGTATATACTTCCTCCAACTACCTGAGGTAAGGTCCCTATCACCACATCCCCATGGCTGGCGCATGTTCATGTGTCTCATGAATGGCAAAACTCAAGATTCAAACCCAGGTCTGCTGGACTTTAAATTCATCACACTCCTTCCACCACTGCCACACTCTCATCCCAGCAGCTAAGATGATACTATGTGAGTTACAAAGAAATGTGTAAAAATGGGCGTGGATGGAGAGGTGAAGCCATTAAAAGGGAATGAAAATGCAAGGCAGGGCCAATAGGTACATGGCAAGTGTTACAGGAGCTCAGGGGAGAAGTCAGGAAGGGGGACTAGTAGGAAGGGGAGGAGGGAGAGCAGAGAAAGCCATAGAGAATCTGGTATGTGAGGCATGTCCCCACCACCAACTCAACCATGCTCCCATCTCCTGAATGCTTGAGGCTCCTACAACCTGCCCCCCCACACACACCCTACACTCGCCCACCTACACACGAGCTTAGCAGGCCTGCTTTATCCACTGCAAACACAGACCTCTGACTCCAGTGAATTCACTCCACTTCTGGACCTGCCCAGACAAGCCCATGTTGACAAAGGCAGCTCCTCAGGGCCTGGCCCAAGTCCCAGCAGCCTGCAGAGGGTCTGCTCTTCCTCCATCTGAAAATCTACCACGGGGTCATAAACAAAAGGAGATTTCTATGGGAACCAGGGCTCCAGCCCGAGAAGTCTTCATCTGGCAATGAGCCAGACACTTGCTACAGGCACTTTATATTTTATTTTTTGCTAGGCCTTTCACATTTGTTATCTGACTTGATTAATACAATCATCATGTGATACAGGAGCTACCGTTTCTCATTTCAGAGAAGGACAGAAAAGCTGTTAACCTGCCCTGGTCACTCACACACACACACACACACACACACACACACACACACACGGGGAAGTGCTAGGACTCATTCAAGTTCTGAGGTCTGTCTGCCTTTGGGGGATGACTCTCCCCACCGTCTGCTCAGCCTTGGCAGAAAACCTCACCAGGGCCCGAAATACCTTCAAGTGGTCTGAGCAAACTGCTGCTGCTTTTCTGATGCAAACCAAAGGTTCAGACAACGCCAGTGTCAAGAGACAAATGAAAGTGGGTGCCCTTCATAAAAGACCCAAAATGTGCCAGGAGTTAGCAAATGCTCCTGACAAGGCTATAAGGTGGTGAAAACTGAGGCTCACTGAGGTTAGATGACTGGCTCCAGGCAGCTGTGAAGGGCGAGAGCCGCACTTCAGACCCATCTGACTACAAGTCTTAAATTATTTTACAATTCCACCCATTATTTTACAATTCCCATACTACTTCCTCCTGTAGTGCTCTGACCTGGACAAAGAACATGAAAAAAGAAAGAACTGTGGAATCTTCCCCAGGGAAGGGGCCCTGGAGGGCTGGGGTTTTGAGAGGACCCCACTTCCCCACAGCTCCACGTGGGTAAGCACGTTAGGCAGTGGTCAGCCGCTGAGGTCCCAGGAGGAAGAGGCACTGACGGGAAGCGGATATGTGGTAGCTCCAGAGTTTTTGATTTGTGGCCTTTGTTTAGCAAGGAATGGGGATTTTTCTTTTCAGAAAGCACTCACTCAACTTACTTGAATTTTAGACCTTTCACAAATATTTTTTTAGGAGAAATAAGAAGGGAAAAAAAAAACAACCCATGAAATGCCTGTTGTAGCTACTCACTTCCACAATGAATCACAGGCAGAAAACCACAGCTATGCGGCTAACAAAAAGAACTATGTGTTTTCACATTTCATTATTGGAAATCACTTGGCAACCTTAACTATGTCATCCGCAGGCAGATGGAGGCGCGCAGCCAATCTTATAACCATGGTCATAAGACGACTTTACATTTTCTGGGAAATTATCCTGCCAGACTTCAATCTCCCCCCTCAGCGCCTCTCCAGAGGTGGGGTGTGCATGGGCCTGTGTGTGCGCTCGGGTGAGGAGGAAAGCGGAGACATGGATTCAGGTTGTGCCACAAGCGGAAGGGATGCGTCCGAGTCCCTTTATAATTACTGTTATCATAGCACCACTTCACTTTCTACCTGGGCAGCTTGCAGTGCCTTTTCTGACAGTGGCAAATTAGCTGACGGCAGAGTTAAAGATTGCATAACTAGAAAAACTACTGGACTCATAAATCAGAAACTTCCTCTATGTCCCGACAAGGGGTGAAATCTGATCTATATTTGAAAAACCTTGAGCTCAGAAGGAGAATTCATGTGGCCTGAAAAATCTCCATTATGGTTTTTGAGGCATTTCTCTCAGCACAGCCTTCCACCCACACCCCGCATGCATGCACGCACACACACACACACACACACACGCCAGAGAGGGTGGCTTTTATTCAGCAGCCAGAGCTCTGTACAAAGCAACCAGATGGGCTGGACCTTCCCTAGGGCATCTGAAAAAAGAGCTTTGACTGTCTTTCCATCCCCTTCCTGTTTCATCTATCCCCTAACGTTTTCCTTTCAAAGAGAAATCCTAAAGGATTTAAATCTGAGTAGAGCTGCAAGCTTAAAATGGTTGTTGTGATTGTTTCGTTTTTTCTTTTAAGCCAGATCCTGGACACTGTAGACATTAATGTTTTAAGGAGCCCTCCACTCGTTGCGCAAGGCTGTGGGAACGTGGCTCCGGGTTTTTCTGAAAAGACGCCTCGTAGCTGAGCAGGTCCTGAGCCGCTCCCAGCCAACCTTGCCCCTTCCCAAGCTCGCCTCAGCTCACCTGCTCTCCACACTGTTTAGCAAAGTGGATGAGAGCACAGGCTCCGTGAGGGCAGAGTTGGTGGGAATGGCCCTTCCGCTCAGTTTCCTCCTTGGGTCATGATGACGGCTCGCTCATGTGCTGGAGACCTGCCTCTCGGCCCTGCAAACCTCCCCCCCCCCTGCCCTCCCCACCCCACCCTGGGCCCCAGGAGCTGACCAGCATGGATGCATCAATGGGCTCCTTTGTCCTCTGCCTTCCAGTCCAGTTCAGCCAATGGGGACCCCAGCAAGAGGTCAGAGGGCAGGAAGAGAGAGGGCCAAGGTACCCATCCTCTTAGTCCCTCCTGATGGGTCCCAGTGGGGAGGCAGTGGCTGGGTTCCACAGCTGGAGCAGCTCTCAGGGTTCCGGTAGCCACTGGCCCCTTGCCCCTTTAGGCCTGGAGGGGTAAGGACTTTCCTACAGTGCCACCTCTGGGATATACCACCATCCTTTGTTGTTTTCCTCTTACCCTGCTCATACCTTTGTAAACAGACCCTTTATTAAACTGTCCCCACTGAGTGTGACATCATCCTGCTAGAATTCTGACTGATACAGATCAGAGAAAATATTAGCTATCGAGGACTGTGTACTTAACCCTGTGCCTCAGCACTGCAGCCTCCTTTTTATTCCACGTCTGACCACACGCCATGCAGGCAGTGCTACGATCATCAACTTACCCTGGGACTCTGGGAGGTGAAGAAACTCACACAGCGTCCAACAGCTGGTGAGCAATGGAATCAGATGAAAGTAAGGTCTGTCTGACTCAGGCTCACGTTCACGCTCATTTCCATTTGTTCCCCAGCACTGAATTAGATGGAACCTATGAAATGCTTCACGCAGTAGGGCCTACTTATTCAATAAAGGGTCACTAACGGTTGGTTAAACCGGCAACCGACCCACACTCAAAAAAAAGCCCCAAAACCCACAGTCTTAAAATTCTATTTTATAATCCTAATCCAAGCCTAACCACAACCTTAAGGTTAAAACCTCACCCTAAGGCCACATTAAAGCTAAACCTCTAATTTTACCCAATCACCACAACCCTGTTCTACCCAGTCCTAACCCAGACAAACAGCATTGTAACCTTAACTCGACACACCGTGAAGGCCAGGATCAGGGCCGTGGCTAGCCCTGGGGGGCTCCCTGCCCCTCTGCTCCTGGGTGCTGACCTCCATCCCAGGGGCAGGGGCAGCGTGGCCACCCTATGCCATTTCTACACTGCTAGATGATTGACCAAAGATGCCTGTGCAATATTCCCTTTCCACATGTGCCCGTGTGGGGAGGACAAGGAGGCGAAGGAGCAGGCTCCAACACCCAGCACAGAGCAGCAGCACAGCAGGAGAGCCATCAGCCCTGATGATGGTGATGGTGATGAGGAGAAGAGGAAGAAGAGTAGAGCTCTCACCATCGCTGAGCTGAAGGTCGTGGGCAGATAGGAGGCAAACGGCTAGGGCTGGGCTGCGAGGGAATCCCCCTCTGGAACCCATCTAGAGAGGGGCCTTGATCGTCCGCAGCTTTGGGAGAATCCTAGAAAAGGGAGTCGTTCTGCCCGAATCAGAGCTTTCAGGGTGCCTCGAGCCAGATGTCTACCTTCAGGCTTAAACAGGAAAGGGAGGAAGGCAAGAGGAAGTGCGTGGAAAGCAGACACCATTTCCCATGAATCTGCTGAGTTAGCCGGTGTAGGGAGCAGGAGAGCTGGTAGACGGCCCCAGTGCCCCATACTCTTCTGAGCACACAGAGGCCTGAGCTGGGCATTCTCACCGACCCAGGTGTCCGCCCTGGGCCAATAGAGCATGGCAGAGGAAGGAGGCTTGCTGGCTATGCTGCTCGGGAGAAGGCACGCCTGCCCCGACCTTCCTCACGACCTCTAGGCCCAGCGTTAAAGCACAGCCAGGCCCACAGCTCTGTGGGTCTTGGGTATTTGTGTGTGGATTTAGGAGGTATACATTAACCCTCCACAAACCTCAGAAGCTGCTCATCTTTCAGAGAAACCAAGAAGGGACCTCAGCACCCAGTCCCACCTGGAGAGGACTAACTCCTTCTGCCTTGCAGTGACATGCTTTGTGGAGAAACTGGAGACATCTCCCTTCTGGGAAGAAGCCAGGCCCAGGGTTATCACACAGATGTACAGGTTGTGCACTGCACAACTTTCAGGGTACCTGTCACAGAGACTATGATGCGAAGGACATTCCCTGGTGTTGTATCCAGCTGCTGAAAAGTCCAGCTAAAAGGCTCTGCCACAGAACAGCCCCTGCCTGCCTCTTCCCATGAACTGGAAAGGAGTGTTTCAGATCCACCTGTTACTCCAAGTGGTCTCTGCTGGGGCAGGGATGTGCCTGAGCTGGCAAGGGGCTTAGTGCAGAAGGGCCCTCCACAAACCTTCACACAGCCCAGCCACATTTGCAGAAGCCCCTGCAGGCAGCAGGAGGAGGGTGGTGGCTGATGTGGGGAGTTCTGGGCTGAGACACAGGTCTCTTTCCCTCTCTGACTCTCCTCAAAAATCAGCAGCAGGGCTTCTGCAGTTTCAAACTTAGGAAAATAAAGCCCTATTCATTTGGTCTGGCTGAAGGCCTATGAGTGAGTGTCCCCCTCTGGCTGCTCCCTCTTGAACCTTCCCTTTTCCAAACCCACAGCCCCAAGGGTTCATGGGGACTTTTCCAAGGTCTGAGGGAGGGAAGGAGCTGGGACGAGACCCCTTTCCAGCTGCTGCAGCCTCCTTACCAAACTCTTGGCATTCCTAAGGCTCTGCTAAGCCCTGCTCTAGCTACTCTCTTGCCACCGTCAGGAGAGAGGCATTGCCCTCGGCTTGCCCTGGGTCAGCCCCCAAGGATGACGGGCACAGGGTGGGCACATACACACCTGCTGAGACCATTGGAAGAGCCCCTTCCAGATAAACTACATGCCAGGGGATGGGCTGAGTGTCAGCTCAGAAGAGACTGGACCAGAGACCATGTTGTTTTGCTCTGGGCTGTGACAGGGGATGCATTGCCAGGATGCTCATCGAGTGGGCATTTATTGAGTGCATATGCCAGGCACTGTTCTAGGAGCTCAGGAAATAGTGAACAAACAAATTAGTTGACTTTGAGGCACTCACATTGTGTGTGTGTGGGGGGTCAAATAAACAGTAAGCACAGTCAATAAGAAAAATTATATGATGTTAGAAAGCAAGTGAACCAGGTGAGGGGGTGTCAAGCTGGGGGCTTGCACTATTAAATAAGATGGTCAGGAGCATCTCACTGAGGGACCTCTTCACAAAAGTGACCCCTGCACACAGACAACACACAAGCAAATACCCCAGCCTACTGTCAGGACAGCTAAGTAACAAAATAAGTTTTTGCAAAGCACCATTTTAGACACACCATCTTAGTTAATCCTTCCAATATCAGGCAATAATTACCCTTTCCATTTTACAGATGGGGACATTGAGGCTTAGTGAAGTTAAGGGACTTGTCCAGGTCACAAAGCTAGTTAGCGGCAGAGCTTAGAAGCAAAAATGTGTCCCCTCATTCTAAGTCTATTCAAGTAATCTTTTCAAGGTCCTAAGGATTGGGGAATTTCAGAAAACCCCAGGGAGCAAGGCTGGGGCTCAGAGTTATAAAAACAAGTTAAAAAAAAAAAAAAAAAAAAAACTTGAAAAAAGCAAGAGAGGGAGAGGGAGGAAGTCGCTTATCACCCAGTTGTCCTGAAAACTTGACTCAGCCAGGATTGTAGGGTGAGTCAACCGGCAGGGAGGCACCGCTCAACAGCCACAAGGAAGGGGGTGACACAGTGCAAAAGATGCTGGCCGCTTAACCCCTGTGGCCTCGCCAAGGAGGCCAGGCTGTCAGGGACAGCTAAAGTCTGCCCCAGGGAAAGATATCATATGTCCCTGTCATGACCTTGGAAAGAGGCAAAGGGGAGCATAAGCACATTTCACTGTTGGGGACGGGAAATGGCCAAGCTAGAGGCCAGAATCTGGGACTGTTAGCCCTTGACCTTAGAGATGATCCACTCCACCCCTCCAATTTACAAAATGTGGAAACTGAGGCACCAGGAGGGTAAGGGGCTTCCCCAAGGTATCCTAACACAAGCGGGTCTCTTGGTATGTCCCGCATGAATCAGAGAATTGTCTTGGTCCTGAGGGGCTTGAACAAGGAGGAGGGAGGACAAATAGGGGGTCGTGTGGTCTCAAGGAGCAAGCAGCAGGCATGTAGCAGTATGGGGAAGCCCAGAGAGAGGACAGGGGTGGGTGGCAGGCAGCTAAGCAGGAGCTGGGCTCAGAGGGCCCAGGCCAGCCTTCAGATTGGCCTGGAGTCAGGAGCTCTCAGGTTCCTCGGATACCCCATAATGATCTGTCAGTCTGTAGCCAGCTGCCTCCCTTCACCCTGCCTCAGTTTCCCCATCTATAAACCCAGGCAGTGGTGTGAGAAAAGCCCATCCTGGCAAATGGGGGTATCCCTCACTGATCTGTCCCAGGCCTAGGGAGCAGGCAAGTAGGATAAGAAAATTTGCATTTATTGGACCTACTGTGTGCTTGACAGCCCCTCCCCCCGCCGGCTTTCCATGCATGATTTCAATTCATTCTCCCAGCTACCCTACGAGATGAGAATTCCTTTCCCCACCTCAGAGTCAAAGATCAAGTTCCAGTGAGGCGAAGAGACTTGTAAAACTAGCTCATGAGGGTACCAGGGTTTAATTCTGCTCACATCCAAGCCCAACGCCCCCTTCTCCCTGCACACACCAGAGCCACCGCCTCCCATCCCTCTCATTGCCACCTCCTCCACTGCTGATGGGCAGAGTGTCACGGCATTGCCCCGAGCCAGGAACCAGTGTTCGTTCCCCCTACCGCCACCACAGGGCCTCCCTCCTGCCAGCCAAGCCTGCATCCAGGTTCATAGTATTGGCAGTCTTGTCTACGGCAGCCCTGCAGGGAGTCTCGTCTCATATTCTCCCTGCCTCCCCCGTACCCTCTCACCCCCGCCCCGGACTCCTGGTTGCTGGTATTTGGGGGAAGGGAGCACAATTTCCAAGTTACCAAACTGGATTCACCATGCCGGGCGTCCATTCCCTGCTGCCCTGTCTTCTGATGACCTAGCTTCCTACCCTGTGTCACCATTCTGGAAACATCCCTCGCCCTTCTGTGCTGCCTTCCCCAGACCCTTTGGCCACCAGGAAGGGATGCCTGAGTCTCCCCAGCAGTGGCTCCTGCTGCAGCGATCTGCTGAGAGGTCACTCTTCTCCCCCAGATTTATAGAGGCCACCCACTTGGAAGCAGAGTCCCATAGCCCCAGGAGGCCTGGGATGGAAGGGAGGCAGCGCGCCCATGGGAAACTTGTGGGCTCACTCTCAGCAAGAGCAGGCTAAAGGTCTCGTGTCAGGAAAGGTCAAGAGGGCCCAGAGGGAAGACAAGGGGCCTGAAGAACACCTGATGTGAACAAGGCTCGGTTCCTGCTTCAGGGGCTGGGAAGAGGCTGCTCCAGGCAGAGGGTTCTACGGGCTTCCCCTGTGCTCACAGCTCAAGATGGGACCTTGGGCAAGAGCTATGCTTACGCCACCGGCCCTCCCTCCCTCTTCCCAAAGGCCAAAGTGCAGAGTGGCTGATGGCAGAGGCTCTGGAGCCACGGACCAGGCTGTGGGAGTGGGGGGCAAGCTACCTAGTCTCTCCTCAATAGAATGGAACATACAGGAACCTGTTGCAGGGAGTTGTGAGAAGTAAATAAGATAGTGCAGATAGAAAGCCAAGCCCGTTCATTCAGCTCATATTCACTCAACACCTTAGGCTGAGTCGTGTTTGAGGCACTAGAGATATATCAGTGAAGAAAATGGACAATAAAAAGCTCTCTTTCCTGGACCTGACATTTTACTGGGGTAAGAAAAAAGTGAATCAATCAATCAATAAAATATAGAAGAAAGTGTTAGGGAGAAAAATAGCTGGGGAGGAGGCTAGGTATATTGGGGTGGGTAACAGCTTTAAATCCAGGGAACTCAGAGGGCTTCGCTGAGGAGATGCCCGAAGGAGAGAGGAAGCCCATGAGAATATCTGGGGAAGGGTTTTCGCAGTGGGGGGTGAGAGAAGTGCAAAGGTCCTGAGGTGAGAGTGTGTCCCTGACATGTTTGAGGAAAACAGTTGGACAGTGTGGTGAGAGTGGGGTAAATGGGGGAGCAAGTGATGAGAATTGACATCAGAGATATCAGATAGGTTTTGGGGGCTAATCATCAGGCAAGCCCTTGTTAGGAGGGAGCCATTACACATGAGACAGAGGTTCCCAGCTGGGATGGGCTGCCATGGGCAGGTGTGGTTGGCCCCCATGACCTTCTGCTCCTGGTGTTACACCTTTGAATATGTTACAGAGCAGAAGGAAATCAATGTTGATGCCATAAGGTTGCTCATCAGCTAGCTGACCTTAAAATAGGGGGATTATCCTGGATACTCTGGCAAGCCCAGCCATTAGCATCCTTAGAAGAGGAAAAGGGAAGCAGAAGAGTCAGGGAGAGGGATGCAGGAGAAGAGGATGGCAGAGAAGAAATTCAAAGAGTGAGGATTCCACTTCCATTGCTGGCTTGCAGGACGGAGGAAGAGGGCACAAGCCAAGGAATGCATGTGGCCTCTAGAAGCTGGGAACAACACTGTCCTCTAGGATCCTTGTTGTCCAAGTATTGACCAAGCTGCTTAGGATGTCCCCAGAGCTCAGGACTTTGCATCTGGCTAAGGGGCAAACCCAATGAGGTACCAAGAAATGCCCTGACACCTCCCTGACTCCTTTGTCATAGGGCTGGTGGGAATGGTCCTGGTGGAATACCGTAAGTCGGCCAAAGCCACTGGAGTTTGCTACTCACATCTCCCCTTACTAGTGTCAGGCCCCATACTAAGTGCTCTACTCACATGATCGCATTTAATCCTCCCTGCAATCCTATCAGGTGGAGACCGTTGGCTCAGAGAGGTTAGAACACTTGTCTAATGTCACACAGCGGTAAGCGGTAAATCCAGAATTGGAACCCAGAATGGTCTGAATCCAAAGCCCAGACTCCATCCCTCCCTATTCAAGGTGTGATCTATGGACCAACAGCATCGGCATCACCCAGAGTATGTTAGAGATGCAGAATCTACCCCAGACCTATGTAGTCTGCATGTTCACAGATACCAGGTGATTCACATGCCCATTGAGGTTTGAGACACGCTGGTCTAAACCACTCTTTTCCAAACCCTGCTGGGTTCAGGCTCTTGCAACCCTCCCTCCCACCCCATCTCTCAAGGCCCTTTCCCCAGCTGCCTGGCTCTTGCTCCCCAGGTGGGACAGGACTTCTGTCCAGCTTTGGGAAAGAAGCCTGGGCCTGGGGCTCAGTGGGAGTCTCCAGGCTGCTGCAGCCACCTCAGGCTGCAGCTGGATATCAGTTCACATCAGGCTCTCTGTAGGGCACCCTGCCTGGTGCCTGGGACTCTCCTGGCCTCTCCCTCTTGCCTTCATCCTCGGACTCAAGTCTTCTGGCCTAACGTTCTCCTGACGGGAGCCTCTGGCCATCATGTCCCTGCAGTATCTCCCCTCCTCAGACATTTTGACCCCCCCCCCTCTTAGATTGCCCTCTGCGTCATATCACACCCTCTATCTGGACACAAAGGGCCTTTCCAAGTTGCTATCAGGACAGAGGCCAGAAGTTGCTTGGGAAACCTGGCCAAGCTCACAGGAAATGTCTGACACCACCAGGCAAGCAGGATTTGGCCTTCCAAAGCAAAACACAGCTGGGCCGACAGCAGGGCTGATCGGACTTTCCCAGATTTCATGGCACTGAGGCCCCAGGACAGAGAGGGCTTGGGCCGGCCTGGAGGCTACAGCTCATTAAGAACATCACAGTAGCCCCTGGCCAGGGAGTCTGAGAAACTCGGAGGATGGCCCTGCTGTGGCCCTGTGACCTCACCCAGGGCCTCCTCCCTCCACCACCTCTTGCACCATAGGAAACCTTCACATCCCTCTCCTCCGTCCTCCCCTCATAGCCTCCTCTTCTCCCCAGTATCTAGTCTCATTTATTTATTCATTTAACATAGGTTGATTGAGCACCTACTATGTGCCAAGCACTGTGTTAGCACAGGGATAGATTAAGTAATAAGAAGAACACAGCTCCTGATCTCAGGGAGCTCCTAGTCCACTGGGGGAGACAGAAGGCAAATGAGCAGACCATCCAAACACAGGGTGCAAACTGCTTCATGAACGAGGCCCAGAATGCCGTGGAACTTGGCAAGGGCACCTCACCTTTTCCTGTACCACACTGGTTCCTGGAACAGGGTGGGGATTCCATGCCAAGGGGCTCCTTTTTCTAGGTTACTCCTTCAGTTTGGACCAAGTGTCAGCTAGCAAATATAAAGTGAGCACTTTCTATAAGCAAGGCACTGTGAGAGGAGCTGTGGGGAAATCCGGAATACAAGGGCGGAGGCCACTCAGTGTAATTGCAGTGCAGGGGGCAGACCAGGTGGATGAGCTCCAAGTGTGCACTGCAGGCAGGAAAGGCTGCAGGGCTCAGATAACTGGGGTGAAGTGAACAGGGAAGGCTTGGGGGAGGAGGTGGGACTGGGCCTTGAAGAATGGGAAGGAGTCGGATGGGCTGAAAAGATGGGGCATGGGATTTCAAACATCTGTGATTCAAGGAGCAGAGTGGGTTGTCCAGCAACCACCCCCCCAACACACACATTCATGGGCTCAATCCTTATACAATGAATGGACCTCATAAGCCTAAAGAAAGCTTGCAGGGGGCAGCCCGGCTGGAAGGACCCTGGGCCTCCCTGCCCCTGGCTGGCCCTTCAGCAGGCCCCCACTGGGGCTCCTCCAGGTGCTTCTTACCAGACAGACCTGCCTCAGACCTGCAGCCAGGACCAATCAGAACAAGGCTCAGGCCCTGCCGACATGCTCACAGCTAATCCCGACCCTCTGCCCTGCCCGCTATGTTGTCCACTTGGCCACTCACCCTTGGCTCCACCCCTTGTTTTTGCCTCAGCATGCCAGACCTTGGTCACAGGGTTTGGCTCTTCTGGTTTTGACCTTGGAGCTCCCGAGGCCTTGACCTGAGTCCATCATTCAGCTCTTTTGGCTCCCGGCTGCCCTCAGAAAGGGCAAGACTTTACCTGGACCCTGCCCAGCCTGGCCCCACCCCTTCCAGAGTTGCTGGACAACCTCAGTCTCCTTCTCTTTATCTACCTTCAACTCAGCCAGTCTCTCCTGAGCTTTTCTGCTGGGGAGCTGACCTTGGAGTCTTCCATCCTCTCCCTGCTTCTCCAGACCTCCAAGAAGGCAAATCCTTTTCCCCTTAGTTCAGCAAGACAAAGTTGCAATATCCCAGAAAGAACTTCTTAAGTAGGAAACGAATGGAAAAACCAAATTGAAAAACCAAAAGGAAAACACAGACCCCTAGAAATGGACCCATTTACAAAGTTCAGATTTCCTGTCCTGAGCTAGAAAAAGTCTAGCTAGATTGGCTGGCTACACTGGCCAAGGCACGCTCTCCTGAACACTCCCCTTGCCCACTTTTTGTTCTACCCCTTTCCCCACACACGCCTTCTCTTCCCCTCTGAGGAGAGAGGCTGCAGCTGCGTGATGAGTGAACTGAAGGGGCTTTGTCTGGCAGAGGAAGCCTTCCTACATCACAGAGACCACAGGCTAATAGTAATAATGATAAGCAACATTTATAAAGAGCTCATGAATGCGAATATGCTCGCTGTCCTGATTTTGTGATAATCAGGGTAGACTAAACATTTTCTGTATTAGAAACCATGCATGTGTCCCCAGACCTAGTTTTTCTCCCTAGGTCTGGTTTTTGGAATGCTGGTGATAAACTAAGCCTGATTTATTATATGACCATCCTGTATGGGAAATGACTGTAACCCTGGGTATCTTTGGTCAACTTTAAGAGATACAGCAGGGGGACGGATGTGGCTCGGGTGCTCGGGCATCCGTCTCCCATATGAAGGGACCTGGGATCGACTCCTGAGACACGCGGTAAAAATTTAAAAAAAGAAAAATATAGAAGGCGCGTGGGCCACCAGGTCCTGTAAACGGGTGAGCTGTCAGGCCCCGCGAGCCACACAGCAAGATGATGATCTAACAGGAGAGTGACACAAGGGAGAGCCAAGACGAGACGCACCGAAAAACCAGGAACTAAGGTGGCGCAGGCGGTAGGACGCCTCTCTCCCACATCGGAGAGTCCAAGGATCAAATCCCAGTGAAGACAGGAGGAGAAGGATGAGAAGAGAGGGCAGGAAATGGACACAGGAGGAAATGGACACAGGGAGTTGCCCAGCGAATGGACACAGAAACAGCAAAAAAGGGGGGTGGGGGGCGGTTAAAAATGGATAAAAGTAAATAAATAAATCCTTAAAAAAATGTATAGGGGAGGAATATACGGAATATAGTTAGTAGTAATACTTTGATGATGCTCTTTCATGATTTGTTAACAAGTATGCACAACCATGCAGGGTGTTTGTGGGGGGGGTGATGTGTGGGTTCCCTGTATGATGTTATGCGTGTTTGTTTTATAAGATCACGATGTTTACTAAACACTTATAGTTTATGTACGTTCATGTATGAATGATATACTTCAATAAATTGTTTTTTTTTTTTTAAATAAGTACATGTAAAACTGGAAAAAAAAAGTTTACAAGGCACAAAGCACTGTGCTAAGCACTTTTTTTAAATGAATTAATCTAAACCTCTGAGGTCGGTACCATTGCCCTACCTTACTGATGAGGGATTAGAGGCACAGATAGGTAAGTAATTTGCCCAAGGTCTCCCACCTAGGAAGTGGCAAAGCCAGGACTGGAAACTGAGACCCCAGTCCTAGACACATACCCTCCTCAGCCTTTTCCCAGGTACTCAAGGGTCAAGGCTTCATCTCCCACCCAGCTGGCAAAGCCTGTGCCAAGCCCAATACCTGCTCTCCTGTTAACACCTCTGGCAGGGGCTGGGGTAGGGCAGGGAGGAAAGTTCCTGCCGTCTCCGCCAAAGGTCTTCCCCAAATGCCAGAGGGACTTGCAGCCCTAAGGAAGAGGCCCCTGCAGAAAGGGACTGAGACCCCAGGGCCCAGAGGTCCTGTTGAGGAGGGGTCTTACCTGGGCAGCGGCAGCTGCGGGGGCAATGGCTGTGTTCCCACCATGGTGGCTTCTCTGGGCGTGCTGCTTCTGCGCAGGTTGGGTGGGCCTTGGGCTGAGTGTTGGGGTGCCGGCCTGGAGTTCTGGGGGTCGAACTCCTCCTCGGGAATGACCTCCTCACAGCGGACTCCGCGGAAGCCAGAGCGGCAGACGCAGAGCTGGGGCCGGCTGCAGGAGCCCCTGTTCTGGCACGGCGGCTGGCACACGGCTGCAGAGACAGGGAAAGGGGTGAGGGCGGGGGCTGCCCTGATACCGTCCACTCAGGGACCATGGGGAGGGCTGAGCATTGCTGGGGCTCCCTGTTCAAGCAGGAAGCCTAACTCCAGGCCTCAGAAGGCTCCCTTGGCCCGTTTCTCTCTTTCCTCCACCCCCAGGCCACCAGGATGGGGTTTGCCTTTGATCTCTGGACAATGAAAGACCGAACGACCAGAGTTATAGGCGGGAGCTCAATCACTTGAGCCACATCCGCTTCCCAAGTACACTCTGAATTAATGTTGAGTGAGTGAATGACGGAAGGAATGAAGGGATGAAGCAGTCTGTTTTACTGGAAAGGGCTCAGCATTGACCTGAATATTAGGGGGTTTGAGTTGGTTTTTTTTCCTGTCACTGCTAAGCTGTGTGTTCTTGAGTGATCTCACCTGGTGAATCACGGGAGGAGTGGGCTGAGTGGTGGGGGAACTCTAAGGGTCTCTTGAAGGCATCTTCAGCATGACAGTCTCTCCTCTCCTGACCTGAGTCAGAGAGAGCATCTGCTCTCAATCTCCCACCCCTCAGCCCCCTGAGCAGGACCCCCCAGGGACCAGCCTGGAACCTGGCCCCTTCCCCCAAGCCAACACTCTGCAGCAGCCACCAGCTTCAAGGGTGGTTTCTCTCTTCGCTGCCCTTCATCATCTTGCAAAGTCTGGGGTCACATCCAGTCATTAGTGGCCACTCTAAAGCTACATGCAAAAGGCACATGTTGGGGTACAGGACTCTCCCCCACTCTTCCCTATGACCTCACCTGGGGGACATGTATGAACCAAGGACAGCATGATCTGGCTTTTGTAGCTGAACTCTCCTTTCTGAGAACAGGCCTAGAATCCAAACCCAGGGGTCGGTCTGAATAAGAATCCCCAAAATTATATCTGGTCCATGTCCCTCCATCTCAGAAAATGTCAGTGGCCCCAGTGCTTCAGGGTTCAAGTCCACAGGCGAGCAATGCAGACCCTCCCCAGTCTGGTCCCAGTCTGATCATCTCTAACAATTCCTCTAAGTAAACCTGTTCCACCCAACTGGCCTGCTGCCGATGGCTCCCAGAGAGCCTCTGCCTCCTTTTCTCTCTGCCTTTGTCTGTGTCATCCTGCCTCCCTGGAACTCTGTCCCCATTCCTCTCCACTTATGGAAGTCCTACTTTTCCCTCGAGGCCCACCTCCCCATCCCTGACCACCCACCTCTCTGTGACCACTCCCTCCTCTGAACAACTAGAAATAGCGCTGTCTACACCACCCACTGGGCATGCCCTGCATGCCCCCATTAGTGCAATGGATTTTTAAGGTATGTGTCTCAATTCCCCAACTATTATGATCAGTTCCTCAAAGTGTAGTCATTGTTCCTTACACCTCTATGTATCCGTAGCTCCTATGTAATGCCTAATCATAATATAATAATAATAATTATTATTATTATTATTGTTACAGCAGCTACTATTTACTGAGTGGTTACAACTTGCCAGGCACTGTGCTTTGCATACACTATCTCATTTAATCCTCACGACAATCCTATGCAGCAGGTGTGATTATGACTCCCATTTTACAATAATGCCTCTGAAGCTCAGAGAGGTTGAGAGACTTGCTTGAGGTCACCCAGCTAGTCAATGGTGGGGCAAGGACTCAAATGTAGTTCTGCTAAACTGAACTGCCCAGGCTCTCGCCATCCTGCCGAGTCTCCAGGGTCTGGGCCAAGGTCAGGTTTGTATGACTCTGCCTTCCTACTGTCTCTGAGCCTTGGCCTGGAGCTGCTGATGAAACAAAAGGGACCTGTTGGCTTCAAGTCAGCCACCAGACAGCCCTTGGGAGCCCTGCCCTGGGAAGCTGCACACCCAGGTGGGCCCTATAGGAGGAACCCATCCTTCTCCAAAGCCTGCATAGTAACTTTTAAATGATCACAGAGAATATTTACCAGCTCTACATTCACTCAATGAACTGGATGAGGCTTGCCATAGGGACGGTCCCTCTTGTGAGGAGCGCCCTGTCAGACACAGAAGCACACACACACACACACACACACAAGGGTCATGGTAAGCATTGTGTTGGCAGAAGCCTCTGACGCAGCCGAGGCAGGAGGTAGGGAGAGTCAGGCAAGGCTTCTGGGAAGAGGTGATGCTGAGTAGATTAGGCACCCAAGGCCAGCCTACCTCAACAGGGGTGGGGAGTGGGGGGAATCTCACTCCAGGATCCCAACCACTAGCTGGATCCTGAGGCCAGAGCATTTTCCTCAGTGCCTCTGGATCCCTGCCTGGCAGGGAGCCCCTGGGGCAGGAAACCTACAGTAATTCCCCAAACACAACCTGCAACCACGGCAGGACTTGGCTGATGGCCTGGCTGGCATTCCACCTGCCACAGCAGCTTAGCCCCCACCTCACTGCCCACAGGCCTCTGTCACCACCCCAGGAAATGTGGTCCCACAGCCAAATCACAGCCAGCAGACACAGGGGGAAGTAGATGTGCCCAGGACAGATGTTGGCCACAGGTTGTTTTTGAGGTGGAGGAGGGTGTAGAAAGGTAAGGCCTGACTGGTTTTCCAGGTGGGCCATGAATGCTGGATCACGTCCAGGTACTCGAACCCAAGCCTGGCGTGGGTGAGGGGACAGGCCCTGCAGCCTCATGCAGTCTCACCTCCACATGTGAGTAGCTGCCTCTTGCCCATAAGATGGCCTTTGGAAAATGGTTTAGCTTCGATCCCTCCTTCCTGAGCCCCAAGGATGGCCCATCCTTGACTTCAACAAAAAGATCTTCCACTCTCTAGAAACCCAAGACCCCAAATCAAGCTCCTGCAGGCCAAGGCCTCGTGACTCACCGTGACACCAGTCCTGTCTTGTTTGCTAATACGTTCCACAAACATTTCTTGAGCACCCTCTCTTGGGGCTCAGACTACATGCCGGGGGTACAAAGACGAACAACACAGACCCCTGCATGGAGGAAGCTCTGCCCAGTGGCGTGGAAGCCCCATGCCCAGCAGGGTGCTGGGTTCTCAATGAGGGCCCTAGTTGGCAAACTTTGGTTGGTACAATTAACAGCTCATGGAAAATGGGAAGCTGGGGGAAAGCAATTATAATATCTTGGTAAATAAAAGCTCTACGGGTCATCCCCTTCGAAACCAGCCTGATCTGTAGGCTGATAAAAAGCCCACTCAGGGCCCTAACCCTCCTGGATCAGCCACTTAGGAAACTTTGCGCAGAGGCTCGATCTGCTGAGGCAGATCCTCTGACAAGCTTCATGTTTCTGAAGGTTTGGAACCCGCCCTCCCCAGATCCCTGTTGAAAGCCTTTTTCACTTTCCTGGTGCTGTTTCCACAAGTCCCGGCATCTTGCTCACAAAGGGGTTTGTTTATTAGCATTTTGTTCTGGGCCACGCCCCAGGCCATACGCATTATGGGAATGGAGTATACACTCCTCTCTCCACTTCCCCAAAGGATACCCCCAAACGGTCCACAATGGTGGTTCCGAGTGCCTGCCTGTGAAAGGGCACATTTTCATGATGGTTTAAACTAGCCTGCATTAAAATGAGGAAAATAAATATAACTCCCTGAATTTTTTTGTAATGCTATTTCCCCCATTCAAAGGGCTTTTATTGCAAGATTATGTCTTTCCAATGTTTTTGGTATTAAAATGTCCTGTTTGAATTAAGGGTGATGGCAGATGGTAGTCTTTTTTTGTTTGTTTTTGTTTTTCCCTAACACCCTCACTTGGCTAAATGAAAAGCTGACCACTATCCACTGACACCTGGGATATTCGTAGATATTTTATTGGGGCAGGAAGTCCAAAAGCTTGGGATCCTGTGGGAGGGTTTAAAGGAGACAAGTGAAACATTCCCATGTCCAGTGAGCACAGATTTCAAAACTTCAGCATCAAAAAGGAAATCAGCCATGTCCAAACGGCGGGTGACGGGGCTTGTTGCATAAAGCAAAGAAGGAAATGCTGAGGGCCCCAGGAGAGGCCAGTCCAGGAGGTGCTGTGGGTGCTTTGAGAAAACCCCAACCATGGCGGGCCAGGAGGTCTCCCCTTTTCGCGCCGCTCCCATTTCTCCTCAAGAGCCGAGTTCCTGCCTTGTACCGGAGAAATCAACCCGGCGTGGGGTGTAGGGACCTAAGGGATTTTGGTTGGCTATTGGTGGAGGTTATCAAGAATGGCACCGCCATGTCCACACCCAGCCATCAGGGCTTGCTCCTCCCTAGAACACAGACCAGCCCTCCCTGCTGACCCTCGGACAACTGAAAGGCCGTGGCCTCCCTGTGCCAGGCGTTAGCCATCCGTATTTTGGGCTCCTTTGGAACCCTTTCTTTGCCGCCACTTCCAGGGCCCTTTCTTCCTCACTGATGATCAGACATGTGGAAAGTTTCCGCTTCAGCACTGTGGAGTTAGTAGGATGCCAAAAAAAGCGGGGGAATGAAAAGAAAACTCCCGAAATTGCTTTGAAAGCAAGAACCATAAGGCGTCGTTCCCCCAGCCCCCACTTTGCTGGCTATGGCCCTTCCACCTTCACTCTGCTCCAAAGCAGTTGGTCTGGGTTTGCTCAGATTTTCCACACAAAACCCCTACCTTTGGGAGGAGACCAAAGATGGACTGGGCAGGCCTGGGGGAGATTCCAGAAACAGCTTCCACCATGGGGGCTGCTCCCACCATCCACTCAGAGTCTCTGGGGATCAGCTACTTGGTAGCAGAAAGAACCTGGGGTCGGGGGTCCGAAGGATTTGGTTTGACCCTGGCTCAGCTACATCGCAGCTGTGTGACCTCGGGCACGTCTCATCTCACTGTGATATCTCAATCGGTGTCTCGTTGACTCCTTCATAAAATGGGGCTGATAATTCCCATCCTGGAAAGTTGTGGTGAATCTTAGCGGCTCATGGATACGGACACACCTTGTACTCTCTAAAGCTGCGCCATCCAGCATAGTAGCCAGGAGCTGCTGGTGGCTATTTACATTTAAATGGATTACAAATTAAATAAAATTTAAAATTTAGTTTCTCAGTTGCATTAGCCATACTTCAAGGGCTCAATAACCACATGTGGCTCATGGCCACTGTATTGGACAGTGCAGATTAGAACATTTCCATCACCGCAGAAATTTCTGTTGGACAGCTCTGCAAAGCTTTATAAAAACACCGTGCCCTCCAGTGGTGGAGGCAAGACGGCTCTTGAACTGCTCAGCCTTGACCCTTTTCCCAGGGAACGGCAGTATCGCCGCAGACCGCAGTTAGAGAAACGGATAAGCAAGGCCTGTGGTGCAGGGCGCAGGCAGCTTTCCACTTACTAACCAGGGCCAGTGTCCTCTCTGCCCCACCTACCCCACACTTCAGGCAGGGTGTTTGTCATCAGCTCTCTCACCCAGGCCCCAGAGACAACTTTTCCTGCCATATATGACCCATTAGATGGGGTACCAACTTCAGGGTGGGCTCCTTGAGCCTCTCCCATCCATACCTTGTCATCTGGGAGATAACCCTCAACTCCAGACCAGACTCTGGGCCCAGCCCCCCCACACCTGAAGCTCAGCTGCTCCCAAGATTCAACCTCCAACTTGTCAGTGGAACACTGAGAACCTATCTGTGGAGCTACCTGATTCCTCCCCCAAGGCCGGGGCGAGGTGCCCTTCCATGCACAGAAGGCTTTGCAGATGGGACAGTTTCCTACCCACCTGCAATAGTTACCTCGCCCTTCCCTGGGCACTCCACCTCGGACCCTCCTTGGAGGCCCCTGGAATGCGCTCACTGGGAGGTACACCTGTGGCCCTGAGCTATTTCTCCATAGCCTTGGCCTTTGGTTTCCACAGAAAGGGGCCCCTGAGACCCCTGAGGCTCACACACATGCTCGGCCTCATCCTCTCCACACCCAAGCTCTGCCCCAGGGGCTGTGTCCCCCAGGCCCGACTTTGGGCTGCAGGCCCCAGCCTGTGGGAGAAGCCAGGGCCCCAGGGACTCGTCTAGTTCCCACCACAGCTGTTCCGGGGCTGCCGCTTGGGACAGCTGGAAACAGCACTCAGGTCAGGGGCCCGGCCAAGCGCCCAGCTCCAAAATAGCAGTTGTGTTCACATAAAAGCCTCTAATGAGAGAAAGATGCCGTTCTTGGCCCCTCATGCATACTCTGCAGACGCCGTCTGGCAGCCCAGGCAGCCCTCTACCGTTTGGCGTTTGGCGGCCGAAGGGGAGGAAGGGGAGGTGTGAGTCAGACCTTGGCCCCCAGCCCCTCGGCATGGACCGCCCTGCTAATTGCATTAACAAACGCTGCAATGCTGGGCCAGTTGGGGGCCAGGGGCTGGGGCAGAGAGCAACCCAGAGTCCCACCAGCTCTGGCAGGCAGGAGGAAGGAGACCTCTGGGTGCAGCTCCTGCCCAGGGCTGAGGCCTGGGTTTGTCTCCAGCTCCTGCCCCAAAGCAGAAGAGTCACCAGTCCGTCCACACAGCTCGAGGGCCTTCTCTGGGAGGAGGCAGGGCTTTGGAGGCCCCAGTGCCAAAGGTGTCTTTGGAGATGAGAGATGAGGCAGGAGGGGGTCCTAGGACTTCCACCTTCAGGGATGAGCTTGGGGACTTGTCCTTTCAGGGGAGCAGCTCCAAGGGCATGGAAGATGGTTCCATGGCTGACATGGAGCCATCCAACCCCTTCTGCAGCAGCACCAGCTCCATGTCCAGGACCCACAGGGCCAGGAGGGAAGGAACACGCCATTCCCACTTAGAACCCAGCCAAGGCCAGAGCGGAGCATGGAGAAGTGTGCGGTCTTGCTGGCAAAGAGACCTGCGTTTGAATTCTAGCTGTGAGACCTTGGGGCAAGTTTCTTAACCTCCATGAGTATCAGTGTCCTTAACCAGAAAATGATCAATGTGTTCAGTATTTACTAATTGCCTAGGATGGTAAATTAGACAGGCATAGTCTATTTCCTTATGGAGCTTCCTGATTGTCAGAGAGACCATCACAAAACAAGTAAACAAACAAACAGAAGAACAGAAATTGGGATATAAGCTATGGAGGGAAAAATCAAGGGGCTGAGCGCCAGAATAACAAGGCTGGTGGGGGACAGCTTAGGGGTAGCCCTTCTGGGAAGGGAAGCTTGAAATGGAGACTGGAAAGATGACAAGGAGCCAGCCACACAAGAGATGAGGGAAAATAAACACAGACAGAGCAGCATGTGCAACAGCCCAGAGGCAGCACATTCCAAGAACTGAGGCTGGATTCAATGAGCATGGGGGTGAAAGCTGGACAGCCAGGCAGATTCTTCTGCAGCAGAAGGGTTTTACGTGGAAATATGTCGTGACCTAATTTATGGAGAAAGAACCAGAGGGCAGGGTGGCAGTGGGGAGAGAGTCAGCAGTCTGTTACCAAGTCACCCAGGAGAGCCAGCACGGTGCCCTGGACTGGAGAGGCAGCAGGGGAAGCAGAGAGCAGCAGACAGGTTCAGAAGAGGTTTAGGGAGTAATACCAACAGGGCTTACTGAGGGAGTGGATACGAAGCTGAGCCAGAGGAAGGGGCTCATGGATGGCCCCCATGTATCTGGCTCTAGCCATCAGTTAGCTGGTGAGGCCATTTAACAGGGTGGAAGAATTGGCTTAGAGATAGATCAAGAGTTTTGTTTTGCACAAGTTGGGGTTGGGATGTCTGGGAGGCATCAAGTGTGGATGTTGAGTGGACAGCAGGATGCATGAGTTTGGAGGTCGCAGGAGAGGTATAGATGAAGATATATATAAATCTGGGCATCATCAGCCCAGAGACAATGTTTCCATCCACGGGAATGCATTAGATCATTCCAGGAGCAGTGCGGCGAGAAGAGAAGACGACCCAGGACTAACTCCTCGGGAAATCCAACATTTAGTTGTTGGGTAGAGAAGCAGCTGCCAGGAACCCAGGAGAGAACCAGGACAGAGATTACCATGGTGCCCACCTCAGAGGTTGAAGGAGGTTGAAAGGATTTATTGCAGTCCTTGGCACAGAGGAAGCAATGGACACAGTCCTACTAGTGCCCAATAAATGGCGGCAATTACTGCTTGACTTGGCTCCCTTAGACTCCCTCCTTGAGGTGGGGGATTTGGAAGATCTGGGGAAAGTCCCAGAAAAGCCCAACGTTTAGATGCTGGGTAGAGAAAGAGAAGCTGGGGATTCAGGAGGGAGAAGAGTCTGGCCACTCATATAATCATTCACCCATTCAGTCCCTTTACAAACACACACCAAGAGTGTACAGAGTATACACAAGTCTGTACAGAGGTTCAGGTACTCCACTGGTGTGAACAGGACCCAGCATCTGGCTTCAGGAAGCTCGCAGGCAAGGTCAGCTCCGAAAAACCTCTTTGAGCAAAAATCTGCAGGGGGACACATACCTGCTCACCAGGAAGATCTCAGGTGCCTAACATATGGTAGCGGGGAGGTGAGCAGAGTCTCTTCCTGGAACCACACGGTTCATATTAGCTGGGTTTCCACTGAGGTCATACAATCATCCCCCTTAGCCACCTCCCACCTTCATCTCCAACACTCCCTGCCAACTCCTGAGTCCCATAGGGTGGTTCACCCACAGATAAGCCACCCATAAACTCAAGTCTCTGGCTCCTGGCAGCTCCTAGTCAGTGAAGAACATGGAAATCCCATCCCTGCCCTGCCCTTTTTCCTAACATTTGTTAAGCACTTACCTCTACAAGGTCCAGGGCTAACTGCTTTACATGTATCACCTCGCTTCATTCTTATAACTACTATATGTACTATTCTTTTTTTTGATCTGTAAAATAGAAACTTTAATTGCACTGTATATATGTACTATTCTTAATCCCAAGTGATATATGGGGAAACTGAGGCTTAAAGAGGTCAAGCAACTTGCCTGAGATCAACATGCTAGTAAGTGTTGGATCAAGGATTTGAATCCAAGGGGATCTGACTCCAAAGCTAGGCTCTCACCCACCTTGACAAACTCTTCCCCTTTGGGATGGGGCTCACTACAGGGCTAGGGTGGGTGGGGCCAGGGAAGCCCCTCAGGGAAGCCAAGGAGGAGGCTGCATCAGGAGACATGGGGTCCTCATAGGACTGAGAGGTGAACCAGAAGGAATGCTGGGCAAGGAGTTCCAAAGCTCACCACACGCATAGCGGTTCTGGGGCCAGAAGGCCCGAGAAGGGCCCTGGCCAGCTCCAGCGTCTCTATCACCAGGGTCCCCTAAGCACCACGGGGCATCTTCTGGAAGGGCTGATAGAACTTGGAGTAGCAGAAGGGATCCTCTCTGGACAGGTCTGGGAGGGACCCTGCATTATTTGACACATACTTCCTGAGCCTTTACCAAGTGCCCACTGGACACTTGGCACTGTGCTGCAGGCTGGGGACAGTAAGCCTCAGTCCCTGCCCTCAAAAACATTTGTAGAGCATGTAGAACCTGCCGAGCCTTGAACTAAACATTTGACCTGAGTTATCTCATTTGTCCCTTACAACTCTGTGAGGTAAGGACTAACATCAGCCACATTTTACAGAAGAAGAAACTGACCTGTGGAGAGACTTAAGCAACTTGCCCGTAGTCACCCAGCTGCTAAGTGGTAGAGCTTGCATTTAAGCCCAGGCCATCCAACATAGTCTCCTGGATCTAGCAGTAAAAATAACAGCTCAATTCACCATGTGCCAGGCTCTCTCCACACTGGCTGGTCTAACAGAGAGCTGAATGTTAAGCTCTTACACTTCAGAGCCAGGCTAACTGGGTTCACATCCAGGCACCATTGATTCCCAGCTGTGTGACCTTGGACAAATAGCTAACCTTGTCTGTAAATGGGGATAAAAATCAAACCCAGCTTGTAGGTTTGAAGTGAAGATTAAAAATTGGTAACATAAAGTGTTTAGAATAGTACCTGGCACAAAGGGAGAGCTAGAGAGATGTTATTAATCGTAAAACACAACTCTATAGAGATTATTTATACCCAATTTATGGATGTGGCTCTATGGCTAGGAGAGGACCAGTCACTGGCCTGAGGACATAGAGCTGGGATTCACACCATGTCTTCTTGGACCTGGTCCTCTTCCCCAGTGTTAACCTTTAAAAAACCCCAAACTCTGTGTGCGTTTGTTAGGGTGGCAACAGGGTGACCAGTCTGGGAAGACGGGACGGTCTTCCAAAAGCAGCAACCACAAACAGAACACTGTCAACCCCACACCCCACAGCCTGTCCCTGCCACTGAGCTGGACAGGCAGGCCCCAGAGTCAGCTGCCTCCACAAATACACAAACACATAAATCACTCCAAGAGCTGGCAAAGTCACAGAAGGAAAGGAAGATACCGAGACCTGAGGAGGGGACGACAGCCCAGCTCACAAGACCCCACCAAGGTGGAGGGAGGAGCCAGGCTCCAGCAATGGGCACCTGCACAATGGGGGCTCCCCAAGGTCCGGTGACTGAGCAGGGATGAAGGAGCGGGGATGTCAGGAAGAAGGCGAAAGGGAGGGTTGGACGTGGGTTACAGCCACCTAGGATAATATGGGGGGAGGCCAGGGAGGAGGGAGAGACCACCACTCTCTTGTCACAGGCAGTGGGCTGCACCCAGCAGATATCTGGAGAGACCACCCAGCTCTGGGACTAGACTTCATTCCTGGCAGTGGGGGGACGTGACACATCCCTCCTCGTCAGCCGCCCTCTCCTGCAGGCCTATGGAGGCCTCACACGTGTGTGAAGCTGCTAGGCTGGACTCATGAGTGTTCCTCGGCATCGGCCACCTCCACTCCAGCCAGGAGGGCAGCTGTGGGGAGGGGAGAGGGAGACACAAAGCCCCAGGGGGAAGCGGGGAAGCCAGCTGACAGTAGTGGAGCCAAGAGCCCCATGTTCCTCAGCGCTGTGGACCCGGCCATCTAGGGCCAATGCCCCCCCCCCGTCCACGTGGTTCTTGTTAGCTTCACTAGTGGAAAAATAGCAACAAGCACACAGCACAGGCACTGGCGAATTAGCACACGGCCCTGCAGTGGGCAGGCAGGCTTCACGTGGGCAAGGCAGATGCCCACGGGCAATTTGCTCTAGGAGAGCCGCCAGCCTGTGTGCCCAGGTCAGGGTGGGCTACCCGGGGTGCAGCAGGGCTGGGGGCGGTGACAGGGAGAAAACCAATAGGCACAAGGACCCCGGGGAGGAGGGGCTGAGTCTAGAGTGGGTTTGGGCAGCACCCAGCTCGGGCACAAGGGTGCACACACTGTGTGGTGCTGTGATGATCTGGAGGCTCACCAGCCCCGAGTTTCCAGTGTTGAAACTCCACTTTGGCAGAGACTAATGCTGGAAAGTCACGAGCACATTAGGAAACGGAGAACCTCCGGGGCTGGAGGGCCGGCTTGAGGCCCAAGCCTAGACTCCTCAGGCAGCTGGTGGCCCAACCCCCACCCCCCTGAAGCCACCCTGCTCCAGCTTCAACTCAAACCTCAGCAACACACTGTGCGGCCAACTCTGCCTCGTGACAAAGGCCAAGCTCGCTAGAACATACCAACCCTCCTTCTCACCTCCTACCCCAAGTCCCTTCCGGGCCTCCAGAGTCCCCTAAGGCCCTGCGACTCAAAGTGTGGTCTGCAGCATCAGCCCCCCTAGGATCTAGTTAGAAGCAGACTCTCCAGCCCCACCCCAGACCTGCAAAAACAGATTCTGCACTTTAGTAAGATCTCTGGGGGATCCATAGGAACATGTAGATCTTCCTATGATTGATGCCCCCAAAATTTGCTTAGTGGTTTTCGGCCCTGCCTAGAATCACCTAGGGCAGGGGTTCTTAACCAGTGGAAAGATTTCAGGGGGTCCGTGAGCATGAATTTTTAAAAAATCAACTTATTATCTTTATTTTCTCTGACCTCTGATGTTGACTGTCATAAAACTATCTGCAGCTACATTCTGAAAAGGGTTCAATGGTTTTCACCTGCCTGGCAAAGGAATCCATGGAACAAAAAAGGTTAAGAACCTCTGACCTAGGGGGCTTAAAAAATGCCAGTGCCCAGGTCCCAATCCAAGATTCTGCTTAGCATAAAACCACCTGGCCGCCCAGATGCCTGGCTCCTCTGCCCCGGGGGAGCCACTCAGAGCTGACTTTGAACCCCAGTCTCAAGAGCTATGTGTCCTTAGGCAACCTCTTCAAGGTTCACTTTAAAATTTTGAGGGATGAGTGTCCCTCCCCCAACCCTGCCCTTAGCCACAAAGGGCTGTATTCCCCAGGAGTCCCCACTAATTCAGGTTCCTGATAAGGAAAGGGCCTGCAAGCAGAAGTCCTGTTCTGTTGTGTGGTTTGGGGCTTGGGGTTTTGGTCTCTTTATTCAGAAAGACCCGAGATTCTGCCTGCAGCTGCATCTTCAGACTGGGGCCTGAGGCAGAACCCCAAAGCATGGTGAACCCACATCCCCATCTCCATCTCCGCAGCAAAGAAAGCAGTTGGTGGCCTCTTATTCCAGAGGCGTGTGGAGAGCCAGGGGTGAGGCATCCAGTCAGTGCTGGGAACTCCATAAATCCTGTCATCCTCACGCTGAAAAGGGCCTGGGCACTTGTCCTTGAGGCAGGAAGGTTGCTGGCAAGGCTGAGAGTTTGTAGCCAGGCTTTGGGCCTGGCAGAAGGCAGTGGCAGCTCCAGGAGAGGCAGCTGGGCAGAGGCCCCTGAAGCTGCCATAAAGATCTGGAGAGCTGGAGTGCAAATGAGAAAGAGCCCAAGGCGCTCCCTCAAAACCCCACACCTGTGGGGATCCCAAAGTCCAGAATGGCCCAGCTGCAGTTGGCGCGGGGAAGGAATAAAGCCCCATGGATATGGGGAGAGGGCTCTGGGGTCAGACTGCCTGGACCCAGCCCCCGCTCTTGCACTCAGTCAGTGTCCTTGGCCGCATTTCCTAACCAACCCGAGCCTCAATTTCCTCATCTGGAAGTAGGAGTGATCACTAAATACCACTATGTAGGATTACTGAGAGTTTTAATTAGATAATGTATGTGAAGAGTTTACAGTGTTGGGTGCAGAGCAAATACTCAGCTGCTTGTTGTGGTAGAAGCAGCAGGGGGAGAAGCAGCAGTTTTTTGTAGACTGTCTTCCCATTCACAGATGTAGAAAGTGGGGCCCAGAAAGATAAGGTAAGGCACCTGGCAGCAGAACGTAGTGGTTAAGAAGAGGGGTAACATCTGCCTCACAGGATATGTAAAGGGCACCCTGCACCAAGTGAGTGCTCTGTAGGTATGGACTCTTGTCATCATCATTGTCTGCCACAGGCACCTTCGGTGGAAGGTTTGGTCAGAGAGGCCCAGGCTCTTCCTGGCTCTCAACCCTCGGTTTCCACACAGCTCCTTTCTCTCATCTGGCGAGCCTGCCAGGCTCTGAGCAGCCCAAGGGAAGGCTGCCCCAGACTCGGGGCCGGGGCATCATCTGACCACCCAGGGAAGGTGGCTGATGGAGGCCAGGGGGGTCAGGGATGGGGGCCAGGACAGTGTGGGTTCCACGGTACATGACGTGCGACACGGCAGCCCTGGGGCCAGGCGTGTTCTGCAGGTCACGAGGGTGGGTGGGCAGCAAAGGGACCCTGGGGGCAGGGGAGGTGGGGCACACAGTGGGGCAGCAGGAGGGACATACAGGGGGCTTGGAGAAAATGAGCGGGAAGGTGATTTGAGCAGCTATTCTCAGTCGGAGGCGTTTTTGACTCCCCTCCCTCCCACCACATGCTGCTTCCACTCTGGGAAGGGATGGCATCGTCAGGAGGCAGGTTGGGGGAGACAGTTCTGCTCCGGGCCCTGGAGACCCCAGGCTGGCGCAGCTCTGAGGGGGACGTGTGGGGCGGGAGGCACTCACGTTTGATACAGTGGTTGGTGCTGTTTGCCGTCGTCCATCCTGGGCAGCACTTTCCCCCGCAGACATTCCTCCTGTGGGGTCACCAAAGCTGGTCAGCAAGGCCTCGGGTAACACCGTGGGGCCAAGGGGACTGCCCCCCTGTACAGGAAGGCCACACAGTCCAGGGGCAGGCGCTCTGGGACTGGGCAAATCCAAGCCTGACTCCTGACTCCGCCATTCTCTGTGTACCACTGGGAAAGTAAAGTTACCTCTCAGCCTCACTCTCTTGTCTGTAAAGTGGAGGTTAGAAGACCTCCCTTGCTGTGTTGCTGTGCTGATTAAATGAGATAGGGATGTAAAGTACCTGGCCTGAAGAAGGCTTTCTACAGGGGCGATAATGACAGTGATCATGAAGATGACAAGTCCAGAGAGTTCCAGCAGCCTGCCAAGCCACACAACAAGAACAAACCAATTCAAACCTGGGTTGGCTCAACCCTCAGGCCAGGCTCTAACTCTACGATGCCTCTCACCAAGAAATAAACACCTGGCTCCTTGCCCTACAAATGCTGACAATCCGAGAGACACTGGAAGACACACAAACACAGATTCCAGGAGGTTCATCTGCATCACCCATCAACAAGGGCACATAAGGGGGAGCCTCAGTCCTCAGGAAGGCTGGTGCCGGCTGAGAAAGTCAGGGAGCTGGGAGAGGGCTTAAGAATAGGGGCTCTAGAATGTCTACTTAAGGTGGGTGTTAAGTTGGGAGGAAAATTGGGCTAGGGACTGGGGTTATGCGGCCTCTGCTCTTTTTATATTTGAGGAAGCTAATGGGACCTGGTGGGGATAAAGTCCCTTCCCCAACTGCTCCTTGGTGCTGGTGCTGAGGGCGCCCATACCAACCTCTGGTAACAGCTTGCCCAAACCACATTCAGTGTTTGTCCTAGTGTCCCCGAAGTCCTCCAGAGCCTGGGTCAATGCCAGCAGCCCCTCCCAGGGGGCCTTGTACCACCGGCGAGTGTCACCAGCCCGCATTTACTCTTGCGCTAAAGCCCCCAATGCCCGCACCGGGGAGACTTCCCCAGAAGGGCTCTTCCTGAAAAATCTCTGGGGATGACTGCTTGACCCATGCTGGGCCTTGCTCTGGCTTCGTGGATCTCATCATCGTCATCATCATCATCAGAAACTGTTTCCGAAGCAGGCACCTAAGCCAGAAGGAAAGCAGGGAAGTAGAAGAGCGAGGCCCAAGAGCAAGGTGAGGGCCCGAGCAGCGTGGCCATGCCTGTGACGCTACGGCCAGCATGGTGAGCATCTGGTCCTGGTTAGGAGTCTATTTGACATTTGAGTGGACCCCAAAGCTTGTGTGGTTTTTCAGAGCCTTACAAAGAATTCAAAATAAATTCCTGCAGCTTGAAAAAGCCGAGGCCCTCTCCTGACCCACTGGCCCCAAGTTGTGGGGAGCTACCTCCCAGGCAGCACCCACACCCCCCAGCCAAGAGCTGAGCCCCACCCTGGCCACCTTGAAGCCTCTCTGGACCGCCGCCTTCAGCAGCTTCTGAGAGCCACCCCCCGCCCATCAGGGTCCAAGGTACCAGGTTCTAGGGAAGGAGCTGGTCCCCACAGTCAGGGTTTCTGAGTGTGCTTCCTGGTGGAAGGGGCAGACGGCCCACACACTTGTAAGTCATTGCCCCTTATGGTGGTGGCAAGGTCTTTCAGAGGGCTGGAGGTCTGTGAGAGAAAACAAGCTGCCTTCCCTGGGAATTTTCTAAGAACCAGGGCCAGTGGGAGCCCAGACAGCATGGACTGAGGGCCCTACCTGGCCAGGGAGGTCGTGGCATGGAGCCCAGCCCCAGCAGGGTCCCTGCGCTAGCTGTCACTCCAGGTGCCCTCAGGGTGGCTTCGTAGCTGCTCTGCCTGCCCTGCCTGTCCATGGGGGACAGCAGGGCCATGGTGTGGACTGGCCAGAGAGCAAATTGACCCAGCTGAGGAGACAAGCTGGGGCTGGGAGAACACACAAGAGGGATTCAGGTACCCAGCGGGGGTTTCTGAGCATCCCTTCTAGGCCAAGAGAACAGTCTCAGGTACTCTTGGCCTGGAGAGGTGACCAGCTGGGAGGTGACCATTCAGTGGGTCTGGCTAGCTGGAGAGAACAAATGAGCCTGAGTAGCCAAGGCATACAATTCAGTGGCTCGGAGAGCATGATGCACCCAGTCTTCCAGGTGACACCACTCAACAAATATTAGCCAAACTTCTAGCATCACTGCTCAGCTAGTGATGGGACACACCTGGCTAAGAACCAAGCTAACAGCTGCTGTTCCACCTGGAACAAATCTCAGCATACTTGTCCTTTGTTAAAAAACCTCCCATGGCTCTCCAACTGCCAACACAAAGCCAACCTGCCTTCTGTCCCCACTACCCTTCCCTTGACTCTGCAACTGTTTATCCACAACCAAGGCTGTGGCCCTCCAGGATACACAGTTTGTCACTCCCCAGTTGCACCATATGTGGTCACACTTCGATGCCTGTGCTCAAGCAACTCTCTCTACCTAGAATGCCATCCCTCTTTTCTTTGCCAATTGAAGTCCTTCCCTTACTCCAAGACTTGCAGATCAATGTTCCCTCCTGTGGGTAAAACCTCCTCTGATATAGTCTCTCCAGCCTTCCCCATTCTCCATCTGCTGTGAGTACTTAGTACTGATTTGTCTCCAGTTGTTATTTGTGTTTGTCTCAGCCTTGGGTATCAGAAGGTTCTTTCTTATTCCTCTTTGTGCTTCTAGGATCTAACACAGCACCTGACACATGTATACATTTAATAATCCTTGTTCCACTTAGCCCAGGGATTCCCAATAAGCCGGATGAGCAGCACTGAAGGTGCTGAATTACACAGTGACAAAGTGACTTCCTTTTCAACGATCTTTCAAGCCTGATTAGGTCAGTGGAAAAGTCTCCACCTGAGGCTGAGTCCTCATTCCAAAGCCGCCTCCAACACTCACCAATCTCCCTTTTCAACAAGAAGAAGAGGCAGGGTTGAGCCTTCTAAGATAATGCTGTCTGAATAGAATTTTAGAATATTCTGTTTTCATTTCAACTTTTCCTACAGTTAGATTCTCTCTATGTCAAGTGGTACTGTTTTTGGCTTATGATAGTGATGCAAAATTTCCTTTTAAAATGAAAACATTTAGGGAAGCAGATGTGGCTCAAGCATCTGAGTTCCCGCCTGCCACATGGGAGGTCCCGGGTTCAGCTTCCAGTGCCTCCTGGAGAAGGCGAGCTGATGCGACTGGCAGGTGCAGCGAGCTGGCATAGCAAGAGGATGCAACAAAGAGACAAAGAGGAGAGGCAATGAGAGACACAGCAAACCAGGGAGCTGAGGTGGCTCAAGTGATTGAGTGCCTCTCCCCCACATGGAAGGTCCCAGGTTTGGTACCTGGTACCTCCTAAAGAGAAGATGAGCAGAGACAGAAAGCACACAGCAAATGAGCACAGAGAGCAGACAGCGACCACAAACGAGGGGGAGGGGAAGAAATAAATAAAATAAATCTTTAAAAAACATATTTATGTAGAAAAATGAGTCAAGTGTTGTTTGTAATAGAGAGAAAGAGAAAGAGAGAGAGAGAGCGAGAGAGAGAGAGAAATGTAATTCATCTAGCTGTCCATAAACAGGAGGATGGATAAATAAACTGCAGTAGATTCAGTCAATGGAATAATATACAACAGTTAAAATGAATAAACCTGGGCTATTTATATTAACATGGTTAAATCTCAAAAATCAAATGAGAAGAGGAAAAAGCAAATCTTAGAAAGACAATACAGTATGGTCCCACTTTTATAAGTTTAAAATATGCAAAACCAACATTGTGTATTTTTGTGGATATGTGCATCTGTAGAAATAGTATAAAACATACATGGGAATTATAAGCAAATTCAGAGATGTAGATAACTGGGGAGAGAGGAAGGCACATTTATAAAGGAAATTTCAACTAAAAAAGCTGAAGGAAAATATGACAAAATATTAAGTCTTGATAAAGCTGGATTGTGAGTTCTATTATTTCCAATAGCTTTTTGCATTTTTGTAAAACTTCATAATATAAAATATTTTAAAAATAGAGGGAGCCAATGTGGCTCAGTGGTTGAGCACTGGCTTTCCACATACAAAGTCCTGGGTTCAATCCCTGGTCCCAGTACCTCAAAAAAAAAAATTTTTTTTTTGAAAAATAAACAAGACCCCAAATCCTGTGATCTTAAAAGTATTAATAATTTAAAGAAAATTATAACTAATAGAATAAGAGGGAGAAAGAGGAAAAATTATGAAGATGGCATGCTGTGAGGCTGGCTCAAGAACCACTGAAATTTGGGAAACACTGGCTTAAAAAGTCCCCTCTAGACCAGGGATTCCTACCCTTTTTTGGTCCACGGACCCCTTTGCCAGTCAGGTGAAAACCATGGACCCCTTACTAAGTGCACACTATACTGTGTATTATTTAATATATATATCACACCTGCACCAGCACGTCCCCACAAGATTAATGCTTTTTTGAATTTCAATTCAAGCTCATGGACCCCTTGTTAAGAACCCCTGCTCTAGACTGTAAACTTCATGAGTGCAGGGACTGTGCCTACTGGGGTCATTGTTATATCCCAGACAACTAGCATAGCCACATGTTTAATAAATCTCTACTACATTGCCTGTTCCATGAGGGGCACTATCTGTCATGTGCACTGCTGTATTCCCAGGGCCCTGCACTGTGCCTGACATACAGGAAGCCGCCTGCAAGTGTTGGTTAAATGAATAAACGGAAGCCTCTCCAGCAGTAGTGAGGCAGTTCCAAGCCTCACCACCAGGTGGCAATTGGTCCTTGGCCCTGAGCAGCCAGCAAGGCAATGGCCAGAGTGGACAGTCTAGCCAGAAGTCATTAGCCAGAACGAACCTGGGTGGAGGAAGCCAATGGCCAAGATTGCCACTCATCACTTCCCCAGCTGACAGGGACACTCTTTATCACAGCAGCAGAAGATAATCTGTGGGAGAGGCCAAGACCAGCACATGCTGTGATGTGCAGACCTGTGTATAGCGGGTGCCGGTGGGTGGCTCCCAGCCTGTGCCCTTACAGACATGTGCACATCTACCAGCCTTATGCTGGGGGGGGGGGGTCTGATTTGCTTATCACCACCTCATTTCACGACTTCTAATAGCCCTTCTACGAGCCCCTACCCCCTGCCCTCTCACCTTTCCCCACCCCCACCCCCACCTACACTATAAAGTCCTCCATGATTTTGCCTGACCTACCCTTCGAGCCTCAGCTCTCACGGCTCCTCTACACCAGGGGTGCAGCCCTGCCCCTGGGCTAGTGCCAGCAACGAGAAGCCCTTGTCCTGGGTCAGTACCGCACCTACACACCACCCTGGCCTCTGGGCCCCACTCCTGCCACCTCCCTTTTCCCGCTGCCTCCCCACCTGCTGTCCATCAAGCTCCGGGGACTCTCGCTCACAGGGCCTCCCTCTCCTCTGAGCTCCTCAGCCACATCTGCCCCACTTCTTTGCACTTAACATGAAGCTTCCAGTACTAGAAAGCACCTTCACTAATACATATTTGTTCATTTCCCCAACTCGATTTGAAGTAACCTGCTCTCCTGGCAGGGACAATGCCTTTGTCTCCAAGCCCCCTCCCCTACCCCATGCTCTGCACACATGCTGTTAGGATGCTCAGGTGGAAAAAGAAAAAAACAGAAACATGGTAAGAGACTGCAGCGCATGGCTCTACTCTCTGGTTTAAGTTGCTTTTTCTGGCCTTCCATGGGCACCAGGAATGAATCCATTCCCTCATTCAACGGGGACTTAAGTGAACACCAACTCTGGTCTAGGCACTGGCAGTGGTGACACAGTAATAAGCAGAAAAAAGGCCCTGCTTTCATGGAATTTACATCAATGTATGCTGGGAGGCCAGACCATAAACACATAAACAAATAGATATATAATATACCAGACGGAGATGAGTGCTATGAAGAAATATAAAACAGGTGGAGAGAGAGCTGGAGCAGGAGTGGTCAGAGAAGACCTCTCTGAGCAGAGAGCTGAGTGAAGTGAGGAAACAAATACTGCTGAAATATGGAAGAAGAGTGTTCCAGCCAAAGAAAATAGCGCAAAGGCCCTGAGGTGGGAACCTCCCCAGGAGTAGAACTGGGGTTACAAGTGTCTTTCAGGCTGTACAGAGGACTAAACCCAGCTGGTTAATCTAACTCAGCCCAAGACAGATGGAGCCCCGACAGAGCTCTTACCAGCTCCCTGATTGCGCCCCCACCCAGCCCTCCACTTTGGAGACATTTGTCATGCTCAGGCAATGTCGAGAGCCCCGCAGCCATGGGGATCTCGATGGGGTGGGGGGTGGCAGGAGGCGGTGCTGGAGAGCCTCCCCACGCTGCAAGAGCGCCCCTGGCGGGCAGCGTGCGGTGCCCAGGCAGACCACAGGCGGGAAATAGCAGAGCTGGCGCAAGGCTTGGCCTTGCAAAGTGCGGGGGTCGCCGCACAGGTGCACACACAGCCCCAATTGCCCACATATCTAAGGTGCCGCAGCCACACCGAGGGCAGGCTTCCTGCCCAACGTGCCCCCGAGCCCGGGCGCACCCCCCCTCCCATGCGCAGCCCTCCGCGTGCTCAAGCCATCCGGCTCCCTAACCTACAAACTTAACAGCTCGCGTCGGCGCTGGACCAGCTCCGTCCAGAAGATGCGCCTGCCTTCCCGCCCTGGCTCCTGGATGCCCTCCACCTGCCCGCGCCTTGCTCCCCAAAAAAACCTCCTCTCAGTCCCTCGCACCCAGGCTTTAGATCTGGTCCCTCTCGGCTCCTTCTCGGATTCCCGCAGCGTTGCGGCTCTGCTGGCGCGGGTTAGCTAAGAGAACAGGAGGAGCGCGGTCGAACAAAGAGGCGCCTTGGGGAAGTTCACTTCGGGGCTCCCGGAGAGCTGGTACGAAAGGCGGGTGATGGTCATTTCTCTCAGCTCCTCGAAAACGGGTCAGATCTCCGAGCCCCAGCTTCCAGACCTGGGTGCTGTCTCTCCGCAGTCCTGAGGCCAGGTGGACGAAGAGACGAGCCCGGCGCCCTCTCCTCTCCCCTGCCCACCCCTCCACCGGTGCGTGCACATGAGCCCGGGCCCTCGCTCCATACCCCCAACCCCCTCGTTGCCCTCTCGCGTGCTCACCCAGTGAGCCGCCTTCGCGGCGGCGTTGGGGACGCAGCACCCGGCCGCTGCGGGGTCCCGAAACGCGGCAGTACAGGGGCGGCCAGGGCACCGGGTGCGGGCTGTTGCTGGCCCAGGGAACTGCCTCTCCACATCTGCGCAGGTGGCTGGACTCGGCGCGGCTGCTGCGCGCGGGGTGGCCTCCTGGCCCCCGCCTCGGCTGGACTCCTAGGGTTCCCCCTGCCGGGCTGGGTCAGCTCCGTGGGCGGCAAGCCGGGAACCCGCGCGTCCTGCTCCCGGAACAGGCTGTACACCTTGGCTGCAGCCGCCGCGGGGTAGCTGCCTCCGGGGCGCCGCAGCCGATTCGCGTCCCTACCAGCCGGCTCGAATCTCCCCACGAGGTCCCTCTGGGCATGACTCATGCCCACGAAGAGAACTAGGGAGAGCGGCAGGAAACCGTTCCAGGGGTTCCGTAGGGCGCACCCGGGGCGGCGGGCGGCGGGCGACAGCCTCATGGCGCCGGGGGTGGCGGGGGAGCTGTGCGCGCCGGGAACCACGCCGGGGCTTGTAGTGGGCGCGCCCGGGCTGTCCGCGGGCAGCTCCGGACCCGGTCTGGCGGCCCCCTTCTCCTCGTCTAGAGGGGCCCCGAATCCGCCCTCGGGACGCCCGGCTCTCCCCGGGGCGAAAGCTGGGCCGCGTGGGCTGCTGGGGTGTGCGCCTCGCGTCCGCTGCGGGTCTCCAGCTGGGCGCGCACAGCCGCTACACCTTCGCGCCTCCTGCCCTGTCACTGCAGCCTTTTCAAGGGGAACCGGAGGAATTTATTTTTGGAAACCTCTCCCTGTTTTTCGTCTCTTTTATCCACACCATGCCCCCTCCTTGGAGGAACAGCTCGGCCCCCTCATTACGGGAGAGGGAGAGAGGAATTCCAGCAACACCCACTTTGGCACCGGGAAGCAAGCGGGCGGCGAGGGGGATTAACCCCTGAGGAGCTGGGGGAGGCGCAGGGCAGCCCCGAGGGCTGGGAGGGCACATGTCGGCTGCCGGGGCAGCGGGACTTGAGCCACCTCTCTCGGGCGGTGGACAAGCTCCAACTACGTGCAGTCCCGAGTTTATCTCCCGCCCGGCCTCAGGAACAACCCCCCGGCTCGGATGACCAAGGCGGAAGCCTTGAAGTTCTAAAGGAGGCCGGGAGAGGTACCGAGACCTGCGTGACATGGGCAGAGTCCGAGGCCCGGGCGCCCGGCCCCTTGGTTTCCCGCCCCGGCCGCTGGGGACGCCGGGTCCCGGCCGGCGCTGGGGCCACACTGAGGAGCTCGCCTTGCTCCGCCGCGGCGGGCCGCGGGGGCACTGGAAGGTCACCTGGAGGCGCGCGCCCTCTAGTGGAGTTGACCACGTCCTTGGTCATCCTGCAGCGACTGGAGGGGAAGAGACGCGCCACTGGCCAAAATCCCCTTCTTTCTAGACCCTTCGATGCCTTCGCTCTTTGCGTCAGGGTCGGGCCTGGGCCTGGAGTGGTGATGGCTGATGCTGGAAAAGGTGTCCTCTTTTCACAGAGAAATAGACATGGAACCTCCTACAAAGCCACTCAAGGAGATAGCGAGTGACAAAGAAGGGAATGAAATCCAGGCCTCCTGCCTCTGGCTTGGGGCTCCATATTCTGGACTGGCCCTCCCCAGCCCCTCACTCACTCAGGAATTTCCCCAAGAGGGATTTCATGAGTCTTTAATTAATCAAGCCCAGATGAGAAGTGTGGACTCACTTCTCGGGTTGGCAGTAAGGGGGAGGGTGCAAAGCCAACTGCCAGCCCTGTGTACCCCCGACAATCAGCTCATAATTCACACTCACAGCCCCTGCCCTAAAGCCTAAAGGCCTGGACAAACTGGCTGCTCCTGGTGCATTTTAAAAGCCTACTTTTTCCTAATTCAGGAGGCAGAATGGAGGAGCAGGTAGGAAGACAGCAGTTCACAGTGTCCACGTCCACACTGCCCAGAGGGCAGGCACAGTTAACAACTAGCCTTGGAATAAAGCCTCAACTCCTGACCTTGACCTACAAAGCTCTGTGGGCCTGGCCCCAGCCCCTCTCAGCCCACCACTACAACTGCACTGGCCGCCTCTCTGCTCCTTGAACAAGGCAAGTTAATGCCCACTTCCTTTCACCTGGAACACTCTTCCCCAAGTTGTTTCTAGAAGTAACATCTTGTCACTTCACCTCTTGGTTCAGATACTACCTCCACCAAGTCACCCTGTTTTATTATTTTCATTGCTCTAACAAACAATGGAAAGTATCTTATTTGTCTACTTGTATAACAAATTTACTGGATGGGCTGAACCTGAAGAGGGACAGTCAGGGAATGCCTTCATTTTTCTCAACCCACTGCCTTCCGACATCACAGTCTACATCTTTCCTATCCCTACCTGTCACAAGGAAAGTCTCCTTTCAGTAATGAAGACCAATTTCCAGACACTGAAAAGCCTGGTCCTCTCCCAATGAAAAGCTCAGTCTCACATCCCCTCCTCCCACAGGCCGGTCCCTGGCTCAGGGACCTGTCACGGGGTGCGTGGCGGCTGTGTGGCCTGTTTTTCTGATCTTCCTTGTCTGCCGTGGCTCCTCCACGTCAGGAGTGGGGCAGGGCGTTAGAGGGGCTGGTGCCACAGGAGGACACTTGTGGCTTCCTGGGAAGTTCTCTGCAGACCTCTGCCCCACACTGCCATGGCAAAGCACTCTCTGGTTAACTTCTTGTAGACCCCTGTGTCCCCTACCCATCATGGGACTTTCACATCCAAGCAAGGCAAACCCCTTGGCTGCTCCTCGTCCCGCCATAGAGGCCACTCCAGGGAGGCTCTGCAGTGGGAATTCTTCAGACAGGAAGTGCACACAAAAGTCTCTCTGTTTATGTACAATCCTTAATTCTTAGAGACATATGTTGGGTTCTCCCAAGAACTTTCTTGCTGTGTTTTGGTGCACTGAGGTGGCCTTCAGTTTCCAGCAATTTGGCCAGCTTCAGTGGAGAGAGAGTTGGGAGAGTTCTGCCAGTGTCTGCTCCTTGCAGGCCCAATAGCTGTGACTGCTTCTCTTGGGGGTGGGGGGCCATTGCTTGGTTTGCTTTGGGGAGGACCCTCCAAAGGGAAATAAATCTCAACCCTGCCCATCAGGGCAGTAGCTCTCTACCTCAGTGACTTTCTTCAATTCCTTTCTTTTGTAGACTGGAATTGAGGGACGAGGCTCAACTGTTGAACCTCTTCTGCCTTTGGTAAGGTGTCTTATACTTCTCCTTGGAATGGAAGGATATTTGGCCCTTACTGTCTAGGCTTTGGGGCTTTGACAGAAATTCTAAGACTACAGGAAAAGTGCTGTTCAACAACCTATAAAATTGTTTATTGTCTGACTTCCCAAACCAAAACAATGGCTCTAAAAGAACACTCGCCACTCCACTGTTTCCCCTAGAACAGTGCTTGATTCTAATAGACAGCCAAGAAGTATGTGTAGAATGGATGGCTAACTGAATGAATCACAGAATAATCCCACCAAGAAGGGAGGGCTGGTGTCAACAGACCCATCTGAAGAGAGAAAAACTGAGGTTCTGGCCCAAGTTCACAGCTTGCTGCCTTGAGGTCTAGCCTTAAAGATCTCCTTGAATGCTCCACCTTCCTTTGGGGGATGAGTGCCCTCTCGGTTCCCAGAATGCTCAGTTGTCTTACTGAGACCCTGCTCCTTTGACGACTAAGGGAAAACCTCTGCTCCACACTACTCTTTCCTTGCCCAGATTTCTGCCCAACTCTCTAGTTCCAGACTCCCATCCTCTTCCCCACAACTTGCCCAGTTCCTGCAGGAGCTCTCCTCTTCATCCCTCAAGGCTCACCTCACATCCCCAGGAGCCTCCCAAGGCCAGAAACCTTGGCGTCCTCTTCATTGCTGAGCTATTTTTTCCTCCTGTGTGTCCAAGTCATTATTACTGCTCCGTCTCCTCTGTCTGCACTTCTGGAAATCTGCCGCCCATTCAGTCTCACGGCTCGGCCTCAGCCAAAACCCTCACACAGACATACTTCCCTCACCACCAGGCGCCCCTCCCACTCCTTGGTGAGTAAGTGGCCCTTGGAAATTCCCACCCTGTTCTCCTGGGGACCCACTGCCTGGCTAATCAGCTCCAAAGACTGGTATCTCCCACCCCCACCCCCACTCCAGCCCTGACCTCCCAACCATCGTGTGAACCTTTCCCTTTCCCTGAAACTGTTGGGACCTATTGGTGCAGCTCTTCAGAATCTCCAATCCCATAAACACTTTGAGTTGAGGGGTTTTTGTTTGTTTTTTTCTTATTTCAAGCTGCCAAAACTTATGGAAACTATGGCCCAAGCACTGTGCTAAGCATGCTAGCACACTTAAACAAAGGAGGCATTATCATTTCTGTACTATGCAAAGGAGGAAACCGAGGCTGGGAAATGTTACAGGCTTGCCCAAGATCATGCTAAGTAGCAGGATTCAGACCTCCATTGTTTCCCACCTGAGCCAAAGCTGTTAAGACTGTACTACCTTGCCTCAGGTCCTGGCTTATGAACCCATAGCCCTCCTCTCCACCCCCGCCGCTGCCACCACACAAATGCCCTTTCCCTTACCCCTGTTTCAATTCCCTGCAGACCCGGGGATATCAGAATTTTCTACTTCCCTCCAGCTTTCCTGCCCAGTAAAAGAAGGAGGGCTAACTTTCCAGAATGGCCCTGACTCACTGCGTGTCACGTCCCCACCCCTGACCTCAGCTTCCTCCCTAATGGGGCTCAAACATGATGCTGAGCCTACTCACCTATCTCTTGATTCTGGGGAAGGAAATCATCTCTAGAAAGCCCTGCAGAGAGAGAGTCTGAAGGGATCGATAAAGATATTCCAGCAGGGAAATGTCTGCAGGGACTCAAGCATCACCAGAGGGGACAATAATCTGCTGGATACCCAGGGCAACTTAATTGATTTCCCATGTCTTGCTGGAATAATGCTGGCAGCCAGAGAGCTACCAGAACCTTGACTAATTTGGTAAATAAGGACCAAAACCAAAGATGGCATTTCTGCTCCCTTTGCTGAGACCCAGACTCCCGACAGAATTCCAAGGATGTTTTCTTCCTTGGAAGCGACTAGACCTCCAGCCCCGAATTCCTCTCCCCAGGAGAGCATGTTCCCCTGCTCAGAACAAATAACACATATCCTGGTTAATCAGTGGGCAGAAGGAAGGTTAATTGAGCCCCCAGATGGAGGCAGTTCATGGGCTCAGGTGTCCTTCTCCAGACACTGGCCACGTGGGAACCCTGCCCTGTGCAGCTGCAGCCTCCAGTTGGGAAGGTGGAGGCTGCCTGGAGAGGCCCCAGCTCCCTCCTGCATGAGGCTTTCAAGGCCCACGGAGGTTGCCAGAATGACTCCGTCTCAGGCACCACAGTCTGGCTTCCCACCAGAACTCACAATCACCCTGCCCAAGTCTTCCATGCTTGTCTCCTCTGGGTGAGCATGATGTACTGGCTGGGTGGCAGCAGCTGTAATGCGATGGCCCGTTTAGGGTTCAGGTGAGCTGCCTATTATTGCAGAATGTTCTGTCAAGGGCCGCCCCACAACCATCCCCCCACCCCGCCCCATCATGAGTATTTCTGTCTTCTGTGAAAGGTGCTGAGCTCTGAGTTACCCTTTGTCTCTATTTCCTCATCTGAAAATGGAGCTAATGATGCCCTTCTCAACACATGACCTTCAGGGCAAATTAGATATCAACCCTATTTACCCTGTCACAGGAGGGTATCAATGGCTACTATTTCATTTACCAGCTGATATTTCTTGAGCGCTTAAAAGGTGCCAGACACTGTGCTAAGTGTTTGTCACTGAGTCCTCACGATAATATTATGAAGTACTATTATTTCGCCATGTGGCAGATGAGGAAAGGAAGGCTCAGAGAGGTGAAGTGACTTACCCACAGTCACACAACTATTAAGTGGCTGCATTAGGATTCACTCTGGGTAAGTCTGGTCCCCGATACTAAACCAATGTCAGCTCCCAGGGGTGGGGGTGGGGGGGCATCTTCAGCTGTATTTCTCTGGGAGCCAGGAGCTTTCACAGATTTTTGTGGAGGGGTAGGGGTTGCTGATGGCCACACAGAATTGCTGTCACGAGGTAGCACCCCTGTTTCCCCCACCAAGCTCACTGCACCTACCTCAGGCCTATTTACCAGCTGTGGGGCAGAGGAGGACAAAAGTCACTATGGTGGGCTTCAGTGCATCTGATTCCCACCCACCAAGGAGAAGGTAGGGAATTAAGCCTACCCTATATCAAGTAGTTTGCACATTGCTAAATAGGTCTCACCCCCTCAGCTTTCCTCTTTGGAAAAGAGAAGTGACATAAATAGAGCATCTCTGCAGCCCTGTGGGGTAGGCATTGGAATTCCCATTTTACAAACCCAGAGTGGTAAAGTCTCTTGCTCAAGGTCACACAGCTAGAAGTCAAGCCAGGATTCAACTAAGATGCCTGGATGGTTCTAAAGTCCATGCTATTTCCACTACAGCATACCGCACTCACTCCAGGATGTCCTGCAATGATGTGAAATGGGCAGCTCTTCAAAATAGCTGACTTCACTCTGTTTCCCTTCATTTTTAGTCTCTGGTACAAAGATGGGCTCACCTGAAAGCCCTATCTATTTAACTATAAGCTTAGATAACATTTCCTATTTACCTGAAAAAATCCCTTCAGCCCCTGACTGGGGCAGAAACTTCTAGAACTCCTGGGGCCTGAAGCATAACCTCTCCCCAGGCAGAATCTCTGAAGACCTGAGCAGGGGAGCAGTATGAGCAGCCTGGAAGGATTCCCTCCTTCTATTTCCTCCCAGTAAGTCCACAGGGACCTCATGTGCTGCCCTGGGGTGGGGTGGGGAATTATTTGCATGGGGAGAAATCACACACCGTATTATCTTTTCAAAATCCCCAGGGAGAAACCCCTGTGGGTTGGGAGACTCCAGGATTCTGGAAAGGCTGTGCAGGAAATTGAAGACAAAATGAGCAGGAAGGGACATCCCCCGGTTCTCACTAGGGACTCCCAGCCTCTTCCCACTTTCACTTGCCTGCTGGGACATGGTAGCATCCCTCACACTCCGAGGGATAGAGGTTGTGGGGCAGAGAAGGAGGGCTGCGGTAGGACTTTTCCTGCCCCACCCTTCATCACCAGGTCAAAAAAGAGGGGTGACAGCTTCTGCCATTATCTCCTGAAGCCCATTTTACCCTGGAGCCTATGTTGAGAATGAGGAAACCTAGTGGCATTTGCCCTGATGCCCCCAACACTTTCTAGACCCCAAGCCCTTAGGGAATAGGTTGGGACCCCATGAACCCCCAGGAAAGGGCACTGGCCCCAGGCTGAGGAGGGGCGGGGTAGGAGTGAGGTACCGCCAGATCCCAGGGGGCCCCAGCCTGTCTGCGTGACTTGTCCCTTGTTTCTGTCCACTCTGGTCTGAGCGCCTTGGCCCAGGGGCCTCCGGGAGGTTGTAACACAGCCTGGCCCCTTGCCCATTAGGGCTCAGCAGACAAAAATTAAAGATCTCACTCCTCAGGAACTCACACAGACAGCAGAGGCACGCTCTGGACTCTGCCTCTCCAGACCAGACGCAGGCCAGCGGAGGCTGCTGGCCAAGGGAGGAAGGAGAGGCGTCTCCAGCTCCTCCCCCTCCTTTCCACCCACCAGGAATTCATCCAGCCTGCCCTGAAGTCCTGGCCACTTCCCTCTCTCTCCTCTCTTCTCCTCCTCAGCTCCTCGATGGAAGGAGATGGTGGCGACCCATATCTCCACTCCTTTCTTTCTTCCTGGCTCACCTTCTTTCATTCACTTGTTCACACAGAGCACCTACTATGTGCCAGGCCCTGTGGGAGGGGCTACAGAGGAGAAACAGACTTGTAAACAACAAACCATATATCTTCTGGCAACACAGTTCTGATCAGGTCACTCGCCTGCACAACAACTTTTAATGGCTCCCCACTACCTCACTAATCATGGTCCTGGGCCCGGCACATAACCTGGTCTCATATCCCACCCTCCACGTACACCGATATCAGCTCAGGCCCATTCACGCAAAATGCCCCCCGTTTCTTCTCCCACCTCTCCCCTTACTCCATTGCCTTGGCCCACACCATTTCCTTCACCTGGAATGTTCTTCATTACCCCTGCCCATTCCTGTGTCACAAGCCTGTCCCATCTCAAGCTACTGCCTCCAAGAAGACCTCCTCGAACTCCCATCTGCAAATCTCGGTCCCTCCACTGAACACCTGTGGCTCCCAGCCATGTCTCACTCTGTCCTGCAAGACTAGTCACAGCCGTCTGTCCTGGAGGAGTGGGAGGAGCACAGGGCTTTGGAGTTCTGACCGCAGCACTATCATTTACCAGCTGTGTGGCCACAGCGATGTGGCTTAACCCTTTGAGCCTCGATTTCTACTGCAATAACACAGGGATTGTCATAGTCATCTTTCTACCCATGGCACCTAGAAAAAGCCAACTGCATTTGCCAATGACCCCACACTGTACTCCAGGTCACAACTGATTGGACCAGGGCTGAGCACCTGACCCAAGGGCAGCTCTTTCATTGCCCGGTCAGTGACCTAAGACTTCTGTGGTTTGACTTAAGTTCGATGTCATTGGTTTGTGGGGCAAATCAGATCCTGTCTTGACAATGTGAACTGAGTGACTTTGTTTTGATAACCAGGCCCTGGGATTAAAGCCAAGAACAGGTGCATCCCTGTCCTGTGGCACTTACAGTCCAATGAGAGTTCATATGAGAAAAGAACAATAAAGCCAGAGAGGTGAAGTAACTTGCCCAGGGTTACACAGCCTGTCAGCAGCACAGAGAGGGCTAGTGCTCAGGTCTCTGGACAAGGCCAGGGTTCAGCCTGGGTGTTTGGCCCCTGCTACAGGCTCAAAGGGGATGTGGCCCTGAACTGACTGCCTGAACAAGACTGAGAAGGCACAATGCATCCAGCTATGGTTGGCATGTGGGGCAACTTTGGAGCAAAGGGATCTTCCATTCAAAGCAGCTGTTAAAGGCCAAGGTCAGATCATGGCAGGGGGCACAGACACTTGTTCCAGCCCTGAGTCTACCTCCAGTCTACCCTTTCCCCTCTATGGACCTCAGTTTCTACATCTGTATAAAGAGAGGATTTTACTGGATGAACTCAAAGTTCCCTGTCAACACGAGGATTTTTATTCAAGGAGCAGACAGGCAAGGGGTGGATGTGGATCCAAGAATTGCAGGAGCCATAGAACGTGAATGCTGGAGGGGGCCTCACTGAGAGATCAGCTAACCCAGTCCCTTCAAACTTAGGCCCAAAAGGGGAGAGATGCTTGCTCAAGGTCACCTGACTAGCCTTTGGCAGCACCAGCACTTGATCCAGGGTCACCAGGCCTTTCAACTCCTTCTTTTAATTCCCCCAAGAAGCTGGGAGCTATTCAGCTATTTGGCCAGGAAAGCCAAGAATCGCTGTGCATGTCAGCAGCGGAGCCTCAGAGCCTGGGAACATCTCCGACAGGGAAAGCACAAGTGCCAGAGCCGCTGGTGGGAGGGATGGGGTTGGGGTTGGGGGCCAGGGAGGGCGTATTGATAAGCTGTCAGCATCTCTCTTCTTCCAATTGCAAGGAGAAACAGAAGGGTCCCTCATTTCTGATTGAGCCATTGCACGCTCTCTCTCTCTCTCTCTCTCTGTCTGTCTCTCTCTCTGCGTCTCTGTCTCTCTCTCACACACACCCTGTCAGCCCCTGCCTAGCTGGCTGCTGAAACCTGCCACCTGCAGCCTCAGCCTCAAGAACCTATTGGTGTCCTCAGAAGCACTATTTTCCGGGGCCTGGAATTCCTTTTGTGCCTGAGACGGTGTTAAGCACCTGTCCCCGTTCTAATGCTTGGCCTGTTTGGCTGGGATCCTGATGCCCTCATTCCACAGGCATTTTCTGAGCACCCAAAGCATGCCAGGCACTGTGCTAAGCACTGGGGACCCAGGGATGGATGGGCTGTCCTCACTGCCGGTGTGTTGATAAGTGCTTCAGTAGGGGAATTAACTGTCTTTCAGGCTCACACTGGAGGGGGAGGCTATGGAGCAGTTCTCAGAGGAGATGCCCTTTGACTTGAATTTCAGGCTGAGGAGGAGTTCACCATGCGTAGGAGGCGGCAGTGAGGAAGGGATACCAAGGAGAAGGCATGGCATGAGCAAAGGTGTGGGGTTAAGACAAAGCCTGGGGGAAGCGGCTGTGGCTCAATCAGTAGGGCTCCCGTTTACCATATGGGAGGCCCCGGGTTCGGTTCCCGGGACCTCCTGGTGAGGGCAGGCCCGCCCGCACGGCTTGGTTGGCTGACCCGGCGAGCACGAGCAGCAAGGGGGGGATAAATGAATAAATAAATAAAATCTTTAAAAAAAAAAAAAAAAAAAAAAGACAAAGCCTGGGCTATTTGAGGGAGCTGCGACTAGCTTGTGTGGCTGGAGTTTAGATAGGAGAGGGGGTTGTGGAAGGGGATGAGGCTGGAGGGGTAGGGTGGGGGCAGTTATGGGGGTTTAGCTCTAATCAGCTCCTTCTCTCAGCAAGATGGACCTGTTCCCCACATCCTAGCCACCAGATGGCCCTGGAATGGACAGACCATTCACATGGAATTCTGAAACTGATGGTTTCTGATCAATAGTAACCCCAAGGAGTCGTTTGCATGGAGGGGGGTCACAGCCCCTTAATCTACATTAGCCCACCCAAAGTCACCCCAAATAAACATCAACTGACATAAAGCAGACGAGCTTGCCATTCTTAAAATCAACCCCCCAGCCTTGCTTCCAACCAATCTCCCTTCCATGTGGCTGCTCTCTTATAGACATTTTGGCACCACCAACCAGGTCTGGCCTGGTCTCCAGGCTCCTGCACCCATGACTCACCCATCAAGCTATATCTCTCTCTTCTGACCCTTTCCCTAGGTACCTCTACTTTCCTGAACCCTGTCTGAACTCCCTACTCCCTTTGGACCGCTGGCTTCCTCTGGGGGTCCCCAATCAGGCTCCTGTTCCCAGTCTCCCTCTTGCTTGGCCCCAGGTTCTCCCTGAACCCACAAGCTCATATTGTTGAAGTTATATCATGCCAGGTGCAGCAACATACATCTCCAACCTACCTGCTCTGCAGGCCCCCTCGTAGCTTTGTCCCATAGACAGTTCAGCCATATGTGCTTGATGGCAAATAGAGAGTGCCTGGGATTTGAGCCATCGTTTATTGAGCATCCCTTTTGTTTCAGGCATCAGTATTGCCTAGAAGAATAAGTCTTAGTTCCTAAAGCTGAGGAGCTTCCGGTATAGTGGGAAAGGCCAGACAATATATATCATGGTAAGTGCTATGATTGAGATAAGCTCAGAGTAAAAAGCAAATACAAGGACAGGGCACCTAACCAAGGCTTGGAGAATGGGATGACTGATAAGGGCAGGTCCTAAAGAAGGTGCTATCTGAGCTGGATCTGGAAGGCTGGGCAAGGGATGGGGAAGAGGTGACAAAGCTGTGATCACTGGAGCCAGGTTCACAAAAATCGAACCACACCAGGATCTACCCCGCTTCCTTTTACAATGGGGTTCCTGATCAGAGAAATCTTGCCGTACTTTTGAAAACGTTTCACATGATATTCAATGTGGATAGGCTGGGAAAATGTGGACCCCATGGTAGCGCAGTTAGATGGATGAGATAACTGGGTGGATGTTTAAACAGTCATCCCTCACATTGCTGAATGAACGGAGGTCATTGAGATCAATAGTAGTACATGAGACAGGGCCGTGACCTCTGCCAGACTTCTACTCACAATCTGGATGAAGTCAGGGAAGGCATTCTTATCAACTTTTTTTCACATGACATAGAACTCAAAGAATAAATGATAAAATTGGATGGCAGAAATAAGATATAAACTGATCTAGATAAGTTGAGATATAATAGAGATAAGTGAAAAACTCTTGTGTCTTGGTCCAAAAACTATCAATAATGTACATTAAGGATGAGGGATACTTGCTTTGTTAACAGTTCATATGAAATGACCTGATTTGGGGAGGGGGTGGTGGTGGTGGTGGTGGTAGGAGGAGCTTCCTGAAAAGAAAGAGCCTGGTTCAAAATAAACTAACGATGCAACGTTCCAAGAAGTTTGGTGCCATCTTGGAGAGAATCCAGGGCTCAGAACAGGGAGGGTAACGGTGTACTCCAAGCTGCTCAGATATAACAGAAGTTTTGTGCTTAATTCTGATGCCATGTTTTAAATGACTTATTACAGCCCTGAAGCATGTCCAGGGGAAGGTATAACCTGAATAAATATAAAATAACTACAACCAAGGAGAAGCACATGAGCTACTGAAGAAGAAAAATCTTGTTGGGGGAAATTTTGGCAATCTTAAGTGATTGAAAGGTTATTTCGTCAGAGATGGATTCAGTTTGTTCTGCATTTACATTAGTCGTAACTAGTTAGCTGCTGCAACAAGCAACCCCCAGACAATAAGTTTATATTTGCTCATGCCAAACAGGGGGTGGCAGGGTTCTGATCCACCTGGTCACTCAGGGACCCAGGTTCCTTCCATCGTAGGGCTCCAAAATCTTATAGATACTCTTCCTTCTTTACATTCAACCAACAAAGGGGCAGAGAAAAAATGTGGAGGATTGCACCGAGGGTTTATTAAGGGCAAATGCCTAGAAGAGGCACACATCACTTCTGCCCACATGCCATTCACTAGAACTCAGTCATGTGGCCATACCTTACAACAAGTGTCTGGGAAATATAGGCTAAGTGTGTGCCCAGGAAAAAAGGGAAATGAGGTTGCTTTTGAGCTTTATAGTTGTTCAATTCTAGCTGTGGGCTTGGAAGAGACTGCCCAGGGAGAGAGTTAGGGGTGCGATTCCCCAAGGGTTTAGTATGTCCACATAAAGACTTGAGCACAAATGTTCTTAGCAACATTACTTGTAATAGCCCCAAATTGTAAACAACCTAAATACCCATCAACTGCTGAATGAACAGACAAAATCTGGTATGTCCATAAAAGGCAATATTATTCAGCAATAAAAATGGAGCAAACTACAAATACATGTGATGAATTGGTGAGCCTCAAAAATATTATGCTCAGTAAAAGAAGCCAATCAGAAAAGACTACACATTGTATGAGTCCATTTATATGAAATATCCAGAAAAGGCAAAGCTATAGAGATAGAAAGTAGATTAGAGGTTGCCTGGGACAGGGACGGGAGTAGGGGGATGGGGGTTAACAGCAAACGGACAAGATGGATCTTATTGGGGTGATAAAAATGTTCTTAAACTGATTTATGGTAGGGGAGTGGATGTGGCTGAAGCAGTTGGGTGCCCGCGCCCCACAGGAGAGGTCCCGGGTTCGGTTCCCAGTGCCTCCTAAAGAAGACGAGCAAGACAGCGAGCTGACATGACAGGCTGACGCAACGAGGAGACACAACAAGCAGGGAGAAAATGAGGTGGCTCAAGAGATTGAACGCCTCCCTCCCACATGGGAGGTTCTGGGTCCGGTTCCTGGTGCCTCCTGAAAGATTTTGAGCAGACACAGAGAGCAGAAAGCAAGCACAAACAAGGGGAGGGGAGAAATAAAGAAAGAAATACTTTTTTAAAAACCTCATTTATGGGAATAGTTGCACAACTTGGTAAGTTTGCTAAACTATCACTGAATTTTTTCAATGACTGAAAAGGGTGAATTACATGATATACAAAAAAATGCCTCAATAACGTTATTTTTTTTCTTAAAAAAGAGCTAAGGGCTTAATACTTGGAGGTTGGGGAAAGAAGAATAATCCTGCAAAGGAGACAATAAAGGAATATCTATTGTGGAAGGAGGAAATGACGCAGAATCAACGGAAAGAGAAGAGGCAAGGAGGGAAGCGTTGCCGACTGTATCCAGTGTTACTGAGGTGCCACATAAAATGGGAAGTTGATAGTAGTGTCTCTGCCACAGTGGGGTTCACAGTGTTCTTCCAGACCCAGGATCAGGTTTGAGAAAAAACATCAAGACAGATTTCCACTGACAGTAAATACAACATTTGGGGCTGTCAAACAGCAGGGCAGAGCCCATTGCTGAGTAATGAGCTCTCTGACACTAGGAGTATTCAAGAAAAGGCTGGAGATGGTGATATAGAGACAATTTCTATAGGGAAGGAGAACATCTGAGGTAACCTCTAAATAGTGTCTGAGTCTATTAAAACCCAGGGCATTCCTAAAATTGCATTACCTATTTTTGCCCAAGGTCTCCTCTCCACACTTGGCCTCAGCTCCTTATCTGAGACACTGAGAGCTTGACCTGAGGGAGGCAGAGTGGCCCTGCCTCCTGAGGCCCCAAGATCCTCACTGCTGTTGCCCAGGAGTCCTTCAACCACTGAGGGCTCCCTTGAGTGATGAGCTCAGCCGTCAGCTGTCACACAGCAGTGTTTCAACAAAGCCAGTGGGAACTGAGTAATCCTGGGAGACCAGGAAAAAAGAGGCTGACGGGCCTGAGAGATGGCACAGGAGACTCACTTTAAATATGTGCCTAAAAGCCATATCCACAGCTGCCTTTGTGTCTGTGCCTCACGCTTGTCTGACATTCTTCCAGAGGTAAGACATGGAAAGGAGAGAGTGCAAGTGAAGTTCACGATAATCATGAGGAAGGCTCCTGAGATAAGAAGAGGAGAAGATAAAACACACATTTTACGGCCACCTTTTTGCATCTCTTCTTTATCTGCACACTTCCTGAGGGGCAAGAGGGAACTGGGGGACCCAGTCACTGTGAATGGGTTCAGAGAGGAATTTAACGCAGGATTCTTAGTTGGGACTTTTTTTTTTTTTTTGATATCCTGTCTTAGTTACTCACCAGGAATGGCCATCATGGTTATTTTAGTTTGCCAAAGGGCTGTTGATGCAAAGTACCAGAAATGTGTTGGCTTTTATAAAGGGTATTTATTTGGGGTAAATGCTTACAGTTCCAAAGTCATGAAAAGTCCAACTCAAGGCACCATAAGAGGTGCTTTCTCACCCAAGTCAGCTGCCACGTGTTGAAGCAAGATGGCGGGCAATCTCTGCCTGGTCTCTGCCTTCTCCTGCGGGCTTTACCATCTCCTGGACCTCAGCTGAGGGCAACCAGACATAGGGCTTGTCTCTTACTGGGCCTTTTTTTTTCAGGGTTGGCTGCTTCTCTTTCTTCCTAATTTCAGCTGCAAGCTATCAGGTAAATGGCTCATCTCTTTCCAGGGCCTCAGCTGCTTAAGCCTCTCCTTTCTGTCACAAGGCAGGATGAAAAATGGTGAAGCTCTCTTTCTTGGTATGTCTCCGTTTTTTGTTTGTTTTGTTTTGTTTTTGTTTTTTAGGAGGTACCGGGCATTGAACCCAGGACCTCATACATGGAAAGAAGGTGCTCAACCACTGAGATACATCTGCTCCCCTCTGTTTGTTTGTTTGTTTTTATAATTAATTTTTTTTTATTTTTAAAGAAGCTTTAGATTACATAAATGTTACATAAAAAATATAAGGTATTCCCATATGCCCCACTCCCTCCTCCTCCCACACTTTCCCACATC